>MU275268.1:0-94261 GCA_022160315.1 Panus rudis PR-1116 ss-1
GGAATTGTTTGCGATCGTGCGTGCTCTCAAGAAGTGGCGTGTCGATTTAATTGGCGTTCCCTTCACAGTTTTCACTGACCACCGTACACTGGAGAACTTTCATAAGCAGCGGGACCTCTCAAGGAGGCAAGCACGTTGGCAGGAGTTTCTCGCGCAATACGATTTCTCCATCCACTACATTCGTGGCGAGGAGAATACTCCTGCTGATTCGATGTCTCGCATGCCTATCGGTCCTCCCGTCCCTGTTGTGGCTGCTCTACGCCTTCTGCGAGACACTTCTGCGGCCTTGGCTGCACGTCGGGACGCGACCCCTTCGTGCCCAACGGCTGCGGTCCATATGCGCGTTCACGCTGATCCCGCTTGGTTGGGCAGAATTAAGGAGGGTTATGCCTCTGACGCGTGGACTAAGCGTCTCGTAGACTCTCTCTGGGACAACGTATGGAAGGCAAGGGTTACCGAGAACCGTCCTGACATCGATGTCTCAGTTCCGCCCCTCACTGCGATCGCAAAGGGCTGGTTGGATGGAGTGACTCGTCATGGAGTCTCCATCCGAAACGGTTTACTCTACGTGGGTGATCGTTTGGTTGTTCCACGGGTGGTTGACATTCGTGAAGACCTATTCCGCTTTGCACACGACTCGTTGGGACATTTTGGCGGAGATAAATCTTATGCGGCTTTGCGTTCCGCATACTATTGGCCTAACATGCGCAAGGAACTGGAGGATCTGTACGTTCCAAGCTGCGAACATTGTCAACGAAACAAGGCGTCTACACGCAAACCTGTTGGCCCCTTGCACCCGCTTCCTGTGCCCGACGCTCGTGGAGACAGTGTCGCCATAGATTTCATTGGTCCCTTGCCGGAAGACAACGGTTTTGACTGCATTGCGACGATGACGGACCGACTAGGAGCTGATTTCCGACCTGTCCCTTGCCGTACTTCCATCTCCGCCGAGGATTTTGCTCTCCTGTTCTTCCAACATTGGTATTGCGAAAACGGTCTTCCCCTCCACATCGTGTCCGACAGAGACAAACTTTTCGTCTCTCGTTTCTGGAAGGCCTTGCATAAATTAACTGGCGTCAAGTTGAAAATGTCTTCGTCTTTCCATCCTGAGACGGACGGCTCAAGTGAGCGATCCAATCGAACCCTCATTCAGGCCCTTCGATACCATGTTCAACGTAACCAAAAGGGGTGGTCCGCTGCGCTGCCACGCATTCGTTTTAATTACATGAACACTGTCAACGCGTCCACCGGTTTCTCCCCCTTCCAACTCCACATTGGTCGCTCCCCTCGCTTAATTCCTCCTCTCACAGTTCTACCTTCCGATGAATTAACTTCGCACGACATAGATGCACGCCGGCTTATTGACAATCTCGAGCACGATGTGCTCGAAGCTCAAGACAATTTGTTTCTGGCGAAGTCGAACCAGGCGCATCAGGCGGACAAACATCGCTCTGCGGAAACGGTTTTCAATGTTGGTGATCGCGTACTCTTGTCAACTTTCCATCGACGGCGAGAGTATCTTCAGCGCGGTCAAAGCCGTGTCGCCAAGTTTATGTGCCGTTTCGACGGCCCTTATCGAATTCTGGTCGCACACCCTGAAACCAGCTCTTATACGCTCGACCTTCCGCCTGGCCTGGATATTTTCCCCACATTCCATGCATCCTTGCTCAAACCTTTCGTCCCCAATGACCCGGTTCTTTTTCCTTCCCGGGAACACGAACAACCCCCTCCCATCACGGTGGATGGTCACGATGAGTATTTCGTTGACCGTGTCTTGGACCGACGTCGTCGCGGCGTCGGTTTCCAGTACCTCGTCCGTTGGCGGGGATATGGTCCAGAGCATGATCAGTGGCTTCGAGGAGCGGATCTCAAGGACGTTCAGGCCTTACACGACTATCTTTTCGAAAACGGTCTCTTGTAATACTATTCCTTTTTTTTCTTTTCGCTTTCCTTCTATTTTAATCTGCTTTTCTTCTATTTTACTCTCCTTTCTTATTTTCCTTTTAATGTTTTTAATCGTGTTGTTTTCTCCATCTCTTTTTTTTTTAACTTATGTTTTGTTTTAGAACGGGGAGGAGTGTAACCGTACCGTCTTCACCTTCCTTCTCACCTTCCTAATTAGTCACGACATTGCTTAGTCATTTCCTCTTTTGGACGTTCGTACTTAACACTTCGCGTCCCACCTTCGTTGCCTTCTTTAGTCCTCATTACCGCAACGAAGGTACGTAGTATACTTGTATTATATTTCTTTAGTCCTCATTACCGCAACGAAGATTATTTGTGCCTGTTACCATTCTAGTGGAGACGACCTCACCCACGGGTCTCTTACAGAACTTCAGCAATGGTGGGGGAGTATATGAATTGACCGAGAAGGCATCCTGACATTGTTTATGTAGTACCGTAGTATGCAGACGCATGTAGACGGTAGACACTGGAGCCTGGAGGACAGAACAGACTTGCAAGTTGCAAGTCGCGCGATCAAGCTTAGGTTGGCACGCCGCCGCGCCCGAAAGCCAATCGGAGCCCTTCCTGAGGCTGCTGACTCAGCAGGCGCTTGTCCTTTGTATATATTCGCTCGATCAACAACTCTGGCTTCGTCTTTTCATTGCCCTGTCGCTGCTCCCACCTCTCGCCTCAGCTGCCCTCACGGAACTCTGGCGCTATCTGTCTTTGAAATGGATCCGAAGGGCAGCGAGCACTGGCTTGTGCTCGTGTCTGGGTCCAATCTCACCTGCATGCGAGCCTCAAGGCAAGATGGCCTGATGACCCCAAGCCGAGCACGCTCAGACCATTGCTCTTCTTACCACGATCCCGACCAGCCAGAGTTGTGCTCGACGATTCTGCGCAATAACGAATGTGGCCGCGGGGAAGGACGAAGAGGAGAGGAGCGGAAAAGCAGGATTACAGATATTTTTGGCTGGGCCGTGCATCATCACTGAGCCGGCGCACCTAAAGGTCCCTAGGTCTAATGGTACGTCTTCGGTGCACCTCTACTTATGGTTTCTGTGATGATGCTTCCTTGTCATTGCGTGCCGGTTTGTTGTGAGTACGTGACATGTTTCGTGTGTGTGGCATGCTGATCAGACAAGGTCTGCATTTGTTTCCTAAAAATCCAACACCGCGTAGTCTCATGCTACTCAGCCACAAGGAACTATGTAGAAACAGCAAAGAGGTATGCTCTTCCCCTCAGTCTGAAATCCTGTTCTCATATGCTCACGAAGGTCTATTGTCGCGTGCAGAGCGCAGTCGCTCGGCCATATATATACCCAACCAGTACTGTAAGTTGGGTTCACACTGTAAGTCATCTCGCACTGGTCTGACTAAATGATGTTCTTAGATGGTTGCGGCCGTGTTCAATGTCAGTAGTGCTGGCTTGTACTCGTAGTTTAGTGGAATCCATGTTTTGTAGCTAGCCTTACCCGATAGATGTATAACCTTTTACACTCCATTCTTGCAAGTCTGATTCCATGCCACCAATTGAATGTGTTATATGTCTTATGTCGGGAATTGCATGAATTCTATAGAACATGCATAGGATTGGCATAATTTGGCTCAAGTTCTAACTTCATTATGCGGAAATTATACTAAAGTTATGCCAACCTAATGTCGCTATCAAGCCAACGTTATGGGGGGTTGCATAATTATACCACATGTCTTAAGGCCTATAATCCGTCCGAATTGGCATAATTTATACCATTTACTTGTAATTATTCCGGGAGGTTTTTCCAGATGAATGTGATTTGACACGTGCTGTCGACAACGATGGTGCGGATGTTGGGGAGAAGCTGTGCTAGCGTATTCAACCCGAGTATCACTTCACTCTCAGCTCCCTCAAGTGTTGAGATATACCCTGTTTTGGCCCTTTCAGCAATGTCAGATTTCTTCGAGACGAAGTGTCTGATGAGGGGCCAGTTTTTGCCGGTCAGTATAGCGGAGGAGTAGAAGTGCCTCTGACACCATGCATGGAGAATGTGGGAGGTAAGACGGAGGAATTTGAGAACTTCAAGTCTTTCTCGCCAAGGGAGTTCAGCGGCACATTGGACAATGGTATGAAGGATGTCGAGGGGAAGAACAGGAAGGGTGGGGCGCATCTCGAGAGGCACGATAGACTTTTGTATTAGTTGAAACATGGAGGGCTGAGAGTCACAGTAGGACATTGTAAATGGTCTTCAGTTAGTGGAGTTGGGCGAATCTGTTGAACTACAAAGAAAAAGTGGAGTTGAGAGACGCATTGAGTAGCATACACGTCGAGTCACGAGTCAATACTTACCATGAGGTGAGTATTGAAAAGTATGTTTGAATGAGCACAGAAGTCACGACCGAATTGCCGGGGGGGAAGGTAGAGTAGGACGGGGAGCCTGAGTTCGTCCATTGTCTCCAGATGAATGAACAGAACGTGGGAAAATATTGCCACTCACGGTGCGAGGTTTTATTGTTGTAGTATCACGTGATCGTGCTGTTTGTTTGTTTGTTTGTCGTCGCGATGTGGTAGTGCCGCAGTAGAAACTGACATTTTTATGTTTTCGGCGTAGGTCTGATGTTTCGACCGTTTGCGCATTTCATGCGTTCTACGACATCGAACGATATTGGGCGAAGTAGGAAGAATGGTTACGAGGGGAACTTGATCAATTTAAAAGTTCGATTTTCTAGATTCCGTCAAACCGCCCTGTGTATACAGGAAGTAGGGCTGCACGTTCTGCCCGCCGATCTCCTCCGCACGTGAGGGAGGCACGACGCGTACGCAAATAGAGTTGAGGTCGTGCGTTCAGTGCGCCCGAGCCATTGCCTGCAATACAGGGACTTAAACTGGAGATGGGGTCGATTTTTTTTCCATCTCTCTATTTTATCTACAGCTACATCATTTACCTCACAGCTACTCTGAGGCTCGAGGAGGCGACTGCGAGAGTTCGCGCGTCGTGAGCCACATGTACTCCTCGCTCGCGCCTCGGCTAAATTAACTAATCTTGGACTTGGACTGTCACCTCGGTGGAGAGGTTGTGAGTGTGTATTAGGGTTCCGTCAAAAACTTGCTTGAAATATACATTGTATAGTATACATGTAACTTACAAGTAATATACATGTCTCTTACACAGGGTATTGCTGATGTCATGTATATATCTTGTATATACCTGTATAAAACATAAGATGCTGGCGGCGAGCGCTGGGTATACAGAGCACTGTACGGTGTCGGGCGAAGCCTGCTGTTCGCAAGAAACCGATGGTAAAGTTCCGTGACATCAGCAAGGACTTCCTCGAGGCAGCAATGCGCGGAGAGGTAGAAGAGAATGGCTCGGAGGAGGAAGATGACGATGAAGATGACAGTGAGTGAGGCTCACCTGTGCTATCATAGGAATTCAACTCAGCCTCGGTGTCTATGAACACAATACTCATCAACCTATAGCTGCTACATCTGGATCTGTTGCAAGGAAGTTTTCTGGAATTTCTGGATGTTGCTTACGCTGTAGTCAGGGCTGGTACTGTACCATTTCGACCAAGTGTTCGTCACGGGTAACGGTGGGTCCTCCGGATGAACAGTTAAACTGTTCAGTCACGCATAACGGTAACGGTTGTCACCCATATATGGAAATTTTGTGGCCCTCCGGCGCCATTATGGTCACGTGTAGCCTCTAGACGCCCCCATATATAGTAATTTGAACAGTTGCGAAATGAACACTTGGATGTGTCACATGTCACGGTCAAACTTTCTGAACAGTTGGTCGAAATGGTACAGTATCTATCGGTGCTTATTTTTGGACATCGTGTAAGAGTCAAATGCAGGTTTGCGACGGCGTCTGGTGAGGGTGGACATCTGGCGCCATGATGTACCATCGTGGCCTTACCTCTCCCAGGAACGTTGAAGTCCTAGTCAGATGCGCAAAAGTATCTATTTGCGAGCAGCGAGCTTATGCTGTGGTGATTACGTTCAGTCGTCAGCGGTATACTATGCCAAGGGCCTACCGCCAAGCATTTGATAGCGCTGACATACACTTAGCTGATGCATGCCGAGAGTAGGAGATGGTATTTGACATTGCAGAGAATGCATGCCACAATTGCGGCGCATGTTCTGTGCGGATTGCAGGGCGGATGTGGACGGGAGCTGCGGAGGCGTCGAGTCGGACCACTACGGTTTCCTAAATGGGACGTGATCGGGGCGAGTGATTGGCTGTTTGGGCGTCTGGGAGGAGGAGGCTGGGCATGACAACTGCGGAGACGGCATGTCGGCTGAGAGAGGCTGCGGGATGAGAGACAAGAGTGCGCCTCAAGTGTCTGCTCAAGACACCCTTACTCCATCACCTTAGCTTTATAAAATCTCTCCCTGCAGGCTGGGGATCCCTCTCTTCCTCTTACTTCTTGCTTCCAGACAACATGCGTGACTCCCTCTCCATACCCCTGCCGCTTTCGGTGCTTGCTCTGCTTTCGGTGCTCTCGATATCCACCAATGTGTTTGCGACGCCAACCCCCGAGTCAGCAGTGGCTTCGGTGCCCATGTTTCGTAGATCGAGGGTTCCCTCGAGTCCAGAAGAGGCTGCTGAGTGGGCTCAGAGGCACAGGGCCGGAGTACAAGCAAAGTACGGGTTTGGGCAGAAACGAGGGAGCGGTCAGAATCTGTGCGTATCTCATGCTACTGCGTCTCATCACTTAACTAACAGCGCTTTGTAGCATCACCAATCTGCAGTTCGATTCAAGGTATGTTACTTTCTATTTGTCAGGCGGAATCCCTCCCTAAAGTGCATTTATTCCAGTTACTTTGGATCTGTAGCTATTGGCACGCCTCCTTCCACTTTCAACGTCATCCTAGACACAGGTTCTGCGTAAGTTCGCAGCAAAACGAATTCAAAGCTCCCCAAACTGACATCATAAATCAGGGATTTATGGGTAGCCACAGCGTCGAATGGGCAGACCAAACGTCAGAGCTCCGGCCGAGGCTCCGCACAAATTAGCGAATACAACCCATCTTGTAAGCTTTTGTTGCATTGGTTATGTCGATTAGTGTCATCTGACATATTCTTCGCAGCATCGTCCACCTTCTCTTCGCTGAATACCCCCTTCAATATCCAGTATGGATCTGGTGCTGCGAGAGGTACACTGGGCAAAGATACAGTTCAGTTCTCTGGCTTCCAAGTCACCGGCCAGACGTTTGGTCTCGTGACTCAAACGTCAGATAATCTACTGTCCTCACCTCTCAGCGGTCTCCTTGGTCTCGCCTTTGAAAGTATCGCCTCTTCGCAAGCTACACCGCTCTGGCAAACCCTTGTAAATACCCCCGGGACACTAGACGAACCCGTGATGGCCTTCCAGCTGACAAGGTTCACCAATGCTACCAACGCGGAGACTCTCGAACCCGGAGGCACATTCACTCTTGGCGCTACCAACAGCAGCTTGTACACTGGTGATATCGATTATCAAAACGTACCTAGTGGATCTCCAGGATACTGGATTTTGCAGCTTTCCGGTGGGTTACTCATGTCTAGAAGAGATGCGCGTGGAAACTCACAAACAACAGGCTTGACTGTGCAAGGAAGTAGCATTTCCCTGCCTTCCGGATCCGGGGCATGGGCTGCCATCGACACAGGAACCACAGGGTTCGGTGCACCTGCCAGCGTAATTCAAAGTGTCTTCGCTGCTATTCCAGGAAGTCAAAAGGGTACAGGTCAGCTCGAAAACTATTGGACTTACCCTTGCTCGACGAGTGTCAGCGTCAAGCTGAAGTTTGGCGACAGCAACAACGAGTGGGAGATATCACCTGCTGACTTCACTTTCCAAGAGCTGCAGGATGGCACATGTCTTGGTGCCTTCTTCGAGATCGACAGCTCTGGCTCAACGCCACCTATCATCATCGGCGATACATTCCTGAAGAATGTCTATTCCGTCTTCCGAGCATCATCCCCTCCAGCCGTTGGCTTTGCTGCCCTCTCCTCCACAGCGCTCGCCATGAACGGGGCAGATGGCCCTGTTCCTTCACCAACTGTGCTTTCCTCGCTCAGTGGTGTGAACCCTACGAGCACAGGCGTCTCAGTGGGTTCAGGTACGAACGATCGTTCAGGCGCGACATCAAACAGAGGCGGCTTGGTCGGCGCCGTATGTGCATTGTTGACGATGGCAATGGGGCCGTTCTTGTTGTTCCTGTGACAAATGTAGACTGGCATGTACTTTTCTCGGAGAGAGTGGCAGAAGTTTATATCGTACGGACATAGTTGTGTATGTATCATTTTATCTGCTGCTGGACCACATTTACGGACCATAGTAACACTATCCACTCGTGAACAACCACGTAATACATAGTTACGACACGGAATGCCATAGAGATACCTTTCGTTCACATTGAAGATATTTTCCCTCGTTGCAAGCAGCTATCTACGCGCTGCAGTCAGCGCAGCTGCCTCCGCGGGCGGGACGAGTTGAGGGATTTCACAGGACCCTTTTTCCTAATCCGGCAATTTTGATGGGGCCGTTAGGAAACATCTGTCAACAACCTTAAGCACCTACCAGAATGGGCAGTGGGAGCCCGTTTTTTGCATGAAACATCATCTCGAATCCCTGATGCACTGGGAGCAGTTCTGAGTAGGTTGTCCAGCTGAATACTTCGGAACCCCCTCTGAGTCGCCATGTAAGGCTATTGCGGCATGTTTTGATGTCCCGCCTATCTGAAAGATCGATGAACTAAGTATAGGGCATTACCCACCTACTCTAGCCAACGCTATAATACACTCCCCCGGTCCCAATACGTATGCAAGAGGAAGACATAACCTTGGCGCTGATTGAATACCGACCATAGAATTTTGCGTGAGTCTACGATGTACTATTGAGTTACGCGGTCGGCGAAGTACAAACCTTCGGGGACTACTAGGACACGGTGCCATGCTTGATCAGCTGCGTACTTTGAAGCAATATAGATACAGGATCCAGAGACACCATATGGCATGCCTAAGCTAGGCTTCAATTGGCCATATCCACCAATAATGTCCCCATCCTGTCCTTTCATCCCCCCATACACCGGCCATACCCCAGGGTAACAGGATGCCATACCATGTCCAGATAGGTCCATTGAGATAGCTCTTTGCACCGCGTATGATTCCCGTTGTTTGATGGACATGAAGGGCAAGAGTGAATTGTCCGACACTATCCTGGCCGCGGCCATCAAGGATAGAAGTGATGTCAGAGTTGAACGTGATTTGCATGGGGCTACCAAGGGCTAGTCTTGTGCGGGCAGGATAGCTGTAGTATCCTACCCATTTCGTTACGATATTAGATTGGCGCAATGGATGAAGTCCGCTCTTCACTAAATCGTTCGGAAGCATCATGCGATTGTTACCTACATGCGATAATAGAGGGGTCTGAGTGATAAAGGCTTGAAGCTGCGGCGTGCGGATGTTTATACGGAGCGTGGCGATGAGCACGCCATACGTTAATGCGAGGACGCTGAGAAGGCCAGCAAAGTTATCTGCATAGTCTTCATCACGTGCGAGGGCTAATTGACGGAAGATTTGTGCAGGGCAGGAGAAAAGATTGAGCTCATCCAACGAGACACAGGTTGTGTCCCCAAATCCAGCATGGTTTACTACAGCGGCGACCAGTACCTCGGGAAAAAGCAACTGAAGTACACTAGAATCCTCTTCGTGAACGTTAAGTCTATGGTAAGGTATATTTCGAAGAGATACGCACGTGTGTGGAGGGTGAATGCGATGCTATAGGCAGCGCGAAGAATGTTGTCGTTGGAATTTCCCCTGTGAAGAAGTGCGTATGGATGTAACTCTATCACGATCTTGGCAACAGTTGCCGCCTCCAACCAGGTTTGGGATGGTAGATAATCGGGGACAGGATCCGTACACGAGATAAATGGTAACGATGCTGCCCTGTCGATTAGGCGCAAGGCGACAGACAAGGTCTGAGCGCTGTGTAGAATAACACGAGGAGCGTTGTGGTTTCCTGCCAAATGGTGAGGTTTGGGAATCAATCGGCAACGCAATAAAACTTACGATGATGAACGAGAATAATTGATAAGAGGTCAATAACTTCCACAGCCCATTCGACCGCATTAGGGACAGATACTCTACGATTCATATTCTTCTCTTCCAATTCTTCCAATAACTTGGGATAACGCGAGATATCCGATGAGCGGTGCTCGAATTTCTCATGGAGATAATCTATCTTTTTCCAGAGACGAAGAATAGAGATCTGCGGAGACTCAGTGTGAAGCCGGCTACAAGTCTCGTCCCAGCCATCTACATCCCAACCTCGCAAGGTCACACGTTGCCGAAAGAGCCATGGTGCCTGAGTAGCCGCGCGTAACTGCGTACATGTTTGTTCAAGTGATAAGACATCTTGCAATGATGCAAAATGGAGGGACAGCTCCTGGTGCATCTCAAGTGGCAGCGATAGAAGTCCAGTGGGCATGTCTGCTTTATTCCCAGTGAAGGGGATTCCCGGCGATGAGTACTAGGAGTGGGCGGACAAGGATGGATAACAGGGTCTAGATCTATTGAAGGCAGGACAGGGATCCCTGTCAGTACCAAAAGTGTGATTGTTGAATATAATTTGACATACCTCTGGAAGTGCGGATAATGCACAGGAAGACGTTTGCTGCGAGGTTTGTGGTCACGGTTTGGTGATCATACTACGGTCCCCAGCCGGTTGTACTTGACACAGGAAACAGGATAAATAGCACTGACACAGTACTTATTCAACATCAGACTCAGCGCCGCCCCAACCCTCGCGAGGCTCAAGCTCGCGTACTTTCAAAAATTCACTCTCCGTTGAACAATATCCTTTTGCGAGCTTGCGAGATTCACCTCGGACTATCGTTCTCAAAAAGATTGTTCTACCGTCTACGTCGTTACATCAACGAGATTACCGTCACATTCGCAGAACCGTGAAACAAAGTACTTGACGAGTCAGTCAGCATTCTCGAGTAGTAGAGTACGACCCAACTCAATTTCACCCGGGATTCATAACCAACAGAATTGCTCCCAGACCAGTATACATTTCAATTGTGCCTCCCAATAGCCAAACTACGACTCATAGTCTCGTACCACGCGTGTCATGATCGTACATACAAGACCAAATGCTCCGTGAGAGCTGAAAGGAGCTGATCACGTTTCCTGTGAGATTGAAGTCTCAACTACATTCTCGACCCACTCGCTAAGATCACGCTTGATCGCATCTGCTTCTGAGAGGATGAGCCAGTGATCAGCCTGATATTCTTTGACTGTGATCTTATGGTCCTTCAACTCCTCACGAGCCAAAGTCTTCAGCGCCGCCGTCGATGTGCAGATGTAGTCTTGTAGGGCAGCTCCGTAGAAGATAGGGCTGGATTTCGGCGGCACAACTCGACCTTTTGACGACGCTACGAGGGAATTCATGAGCCATGAGTGGAGATACCTACAAGAAGTGTATACTCACAGATGTCATCTATGTCCTTACTAATAGCAACCTTATAGTACGAGCATTGTGCGGCAAAGCCTCCTGCTATCAGAGGTTCGGACATCTCCTTTTTGTCCTCCTCCGTCAAGTAATCAGGAAGGGGATATTCTTCTCCCGAAAGGAGCGCAGCCTTGATGGCGCCGAGAGGCGCAATATTATTCTTCCACACGAGAGGGTCTTTGGGGAATGTAATCCCAAAGCCGGTACTATACCACTGTAAGGGAGACGAACCTGAGCGCAGGTAACATGTCAAGTAAATTGAATCACACGTACGGTCTCCTCGTATATCTTCGCGCCTTCGTCTGATGCGAAGAAGTCCCAATATCCGAAGACGTCGTACCCGAAGGTCTTGTTGGCTTCAGCCAAAAGCTGTTGGTAATCACGAGTAGCCAATGGGAATTCGTAACCGAGTGCGAAGAATGCATATGCATAGAACCGCTCTGGGAATGCTGTTGCAAGGCGCGATATGACCAGCGAACCCCTGAAATGATACAAAGCAATTCATCAGCATCCTCCAACAGAGAATATTCCTACGAAGGGAACTTGCCAGCCATGACCAACACCAATGGCCTTCTGGATACCTTCTGCATCCAGAATATCGAGAATGTCTTGGGCAAGATAGCTTGACTTGTATAACGTGTAATCTTCTGGTTTGTCAGTTCCCCCGTATCCCAACATGTCGGGTACAATCACGCCATACCCCTTCTCTTCGAGGAAAGGGATTATGCGCTTCCAGTCTTTCGATGTGGACGGAAAGCCATGGCAGAATACAAGAGTGGGTTTTTTACCGTGTGCTGCGGCAAAGTAGTAGTGGTACTTGAGCCCACGAGAGGTGTTTGTATCTTTGTATGACTCGTTGCGCATGTTGGGAAAAGTGTGAGGGCGAAATTGAGGGATGCCTGGACAGCTTTATAATTCTGAAAAGACCCTGCGCGCTCTGCATCTAGATTCAAATTGGTCATTAGAGTCGCAGGTGACATTCGGAAAAAGCAACAATGATGTACAATCAACTGGGTGTTCAAAGGAAGCGTTCAGGACTGAATGCATGGTATGGACGGGCCTGTCTGATGCTTGCAGTAGTTCATCATGTGGAAGTCAGTGAATTCATTCCACGATAAGGAAAACCAATGCACCGTACCCCAGTGTTATGTCGAATCGAATGAGACTGATATATTCGGTCTTCAGTATATTTGGACCTAATGGAAAACGAGTGAACAGTCGTCGAATGTGCATTCGCACCAAGACTGTATGGTGGTGATTTTTGTAGATCTATGATGAAGAAGCATTGTCGTTGTCAATGTGAAGCGTTCATTGTGCGGCTGCTATCATCGGTGGAAATGTCCCTCTCCCACAGTGCGCCATGCCCTGACAAGATGTGAGCGTTGGAACCAAAGGAAGCATACCTCGCCAAACGTCCGCTTGTACCCGGATGTCCGTGGACGAGTTTGAAGGAGTGCGAACAGAGGGTCGCCGTAGCCCATTTCTACGTGGGCCTCAGTAGATGTGCTTGAAGGCGTGCGAACAGAGTCAGGCCACAGCACTGAAACTGGCAGATCTAATGCGACAGCGGACTCTTGAAATAAACAGAAGTCGTATAGGAATAACGAAACCTGTAGGACGGACTCAACTGAGGTGAAAATTCGGATTGCTTACAGGCTTCTTTGTGATGACTTCCACTAAATCGGTCTGGAATAGCTGTTGCATTGCTTGTCAATCGTTCGCATCGCAGTTACTCCTGGCGGCTTCCCTCCGCTGACGTGTAGGAAGGGATGATACAATATACCTATGATGTGCTGCGTTCGAATTGCCCACAGTGATGGCCCCATTTTTCAAATAGTCTAGAGATAATGTCACAGTATTCAATCACCTTACGGTCTACGATATGCATGCTGAGCCTCGTGCAAACTGAGGTGCTACGGGAACCAGCACTCGCCATTGGCCGGCTCTGAATACTGTTCGATTGTTGATCAACTGCGTCCCGAGACTCTGCTGCGAATGCATTCTGAACCTTACAACTGAGGCCAGTGTCTCAGCTGTCCGGATTGTAAGCGACGGGATCGGCGACAAGTCAATGTAGAAGCACAAACCATATATAGATCTCATCGGATTCCGACGACAATACTGGCCGATGTAGGCCGCTTCACTATTTACCATTATCGAGGTCCCCGTTTCATAGTGACATAGTTCTCGTGGAGAGGCACGCCCGAAAGTTGACCTTCATGACCAACTCCAGGGCTGATACCGAAAAACAAGGGTGCGTACTACCAGAACCCTACTTGAATGGGGACAAAGTTCCACGTACAGTCTTCTTCAAATGAATATCTGAGAGAATCAGATCATGTAAATCTGGATCGACCCCTTCCAGCGAATCTCCTATGTGAGAAGCAAGCAGTAGAACATCCAGCGGTGGGGGCGGTCTGTGCTGGTATAGACAACGGTCGATCTCTCTCGACGTCGGTCCTGTTAGTCCATGGCTAGGGACGTGTGATCCATGAGCATTGATTCTTTTGGCAAAAGAATACAAAAAATTAACAAAGAAACATACTCACAAATCTTGCGTGTGTTGCTTCACGTCAGACTTGTTGCCGTGAAATATATATTTGGGACACAATCCACAGTGGTAAAGCTCTGATGTGCCGTCTGCCGACTGGGAAGCAATCTGTATGCGTTCTTGAGGTGCTATTTGGATGACATCTTGCTGAGGTGCCTAAAGAAATCTGGTACGCTGTCCGACACCATCGTTGCACCCTTGGAGCTTGTGCTGTACCTTTCTCCCAGATGGATTAGAACTTGACTTGCAACTTCAAAGTGTATGGCAATACATACCGCACCACGCCATGTGAAGATGACTCGGAAGTTCGTGTGGCTTAGACACTTGCAACAAAGGCGAAATTCGGATTCGTCGAGTTGTCTCTCGGTGGCGGAGCTGTAATCCATGCCGCATAACTTAACGATGGGCTTCATGAAGCTAGGTCTCCAGTCCATGAACTCGCCAGGTGACCAACGGCGAGATGTGGAGCAGCTACTCAGGGTCTTCTCATAAAAGTTGTCAGAATGGACACTGTCGTAAAAACAATCATGCTCGAGCAATTGCAAGGGAGGTACCACCTGATCGCAACGTGTGCAGAATGGACCGATAGCATATAGCGCAAGCTGAGTGATAGTGTCTGCGCTTCCCTTGATACCCGTCTGCTTTTGGAATTCATCGATTACGCGTTTCTGTGCGTTGATGCGCCATTGAACCACTCTTTTCGGCAGAAGAGGTTGGATACCTGCAAAGTCCGTGCAGGTGAGTTTCACGTTGTAAGGAGCATCCAGTAGGCGCTTTATCTCGGGAAAAGAGACAAACTCGCGCATACGTGGAGCTAACTCTCCTAGCGAAGTGAGGAGACTCGATAAAGTCTCGCGATTCTCTTCTCGGCGACGACGCATTAGGACCTTGCGCCTTTTGGTTGTCACCTCTTCTCTCCTCTTTTGTAGTAATGTAATCGTTGCGTCCTGGATGTCTTGAGTCCAACCTATGAGTGCAACAAGATCAATACACTGATGGAAGACATTGTATTGAATCCTCACTCTGTGGTCCAAACGGCATGGAGACAGCTATCGCTGGGACGTCGAAGAAAGGATGGTATCTGTCACGTTTGCCCAACCAACCAATCTCCTTGGACCAACCACGTGCCTTCAACCTATCAATGATGCTGAACAAGATTGTCAGTGAACTCTATGCCAACCAAAATCGCATATGTCTGATGGAACACATACGCCTCTAGACGTTTCATTCGTGTATCGTCTGCCCATTGCTGAAGTTGCACCAGGTGCTAAGGCTGCATTAGTACTGTAGAATGGTGAAGATTTTTTGGTGGACCATACATGTCGCAAATCTTGGACTACCTTGCGCTTCTCGTCAATGAAATTTTGAATTTCGATATCGCTGTTGAAACTCCTTAGATGAGCCTGTATGTCTTCAAAATCGGAGATCAACACGGGGCTAACAGACGACCACGATTTACCTAGGTAGTATGAGGTGAGATGCAATGCACCGAGTCAGCAACGAGAACATGTTCCTTACGATAGAAGAATTCTCTGGCAAGTAATAGGGGCAGGAAACCGGGAATTCGCATCACTCGTGCATTGTAAGATGAACTTTACTCTGCAGGACGGTCAGCATGTATGTCCATTTCACTTACAAGATCACCTACATCATGAATAGGCAATCATAGCAGTACACTCCTCGAAGGCGCCAACAAGCTTCAGATCTACTACATTCATCCTTCTTGAGACAGATCTGCGCGGTCGACCGCAGGCTCGAAAATGAGTGATACGAATACAACGATATTCATGACTACATCAAACGCACTTGACAAAAAGAATCGACGAGCATGTGAGCAACGTATGGATCGCTCATAGTAGGCGGTGGTTCTGGCATGCCCTCGATATTTTCCCGACCAATCCTCCAAACGGTCGCCGCTTTGGTGCGGTTCAGGAGAAATGCGCGAAAGTCCTTGCTGACCCTTGACAAGTTCAACAAGTCCTGCAAATTCAGAAAGCGGAAGATCTCAAACGCGCCAAATCTCTTTAAGTCTGTCGTTCTCAAAACGGTACGTTACGGTGTTGCCTTGCCTCTACCAAGACATCCAACGGAACATTGTCGATCTTGCTCTGACCACTGCGAGCTAGAGTCCTCTTCTTTGTCAGTAATGTTCTCCTAGGCCGCTGTATAATTTCTTTGTCAGATTCATGCTCGGAATTAGAGTCCTCCTTCAGCGATTTATAGTGTTTCGCGGCCCGTCGTGGCTGCTGGCGACGTGGGGTAGGCGTGCCATCATCTGTTTGTCTGTTCGCCATATTTATCCGCAGTTAGATGATCAAGCAGACTATCACTCGCAGAGCAGTACTAGTGGTAATGAAAGCAGGGATGTATGGAGCTAAGTAGCATGGAGCATCGAGAGGCCGCTTCCTTCACTGGCGCGTAACGTGTTGCAAGTCGATAGCGCGTATCCACGTGACCCCGCATTAAAGACGTCACCCACTGACGAGACTTTGAGCCGTAAGTGAGTCGCGACTCTCCACAGTTCGACTACTCTCTTTTACTTTTCGAGTGACGAAGGAGTAAATTGAAGGCTGATAGTACAGTACGATACAGTTCATTAATGGTATAAGATAGATGAAGACGAACAGAGAGGCGAAACAATAAAACATAACACGATGAAGGATTTCTACGCAGCTATCATCTCAACGTCCCGCCGCGACTCATCCTCCCAGATCCGTCTCCGCACATTGTTCGTTGTAGAGGGGGCAGAGGACACGTTAGACTTCGAGTCAACGAGAGGTGGAGGAGTGCCAAAATTCTTCCTATACTCCGTGTTAATGGTCACGAGCAGATCAAGGATCAACTTCGCGTGCTCCTTCCTCCTCTCATCCTCCGCGGCGTCGCTTTGCTTCGAGTTCTCCGTCGTCTGGACTCGTCGGTGGTGCAAGGATGGAGATGAGATAGGCGACGAGAGAGCGATACGGCTGACATCCCCTGCAAGCCTATCGGGATGACTCCGTTCGCGTTGCAGCTCTTGTGCGAGATCTGCATATCGCACACGTCCCTCGCTCGACGAAGTAAGTGACCGGATGGGAGGCAGTACTGTCCTCCCTTGGGATGTTGCGGGCGGTGACGGAGTCGAACTATTCGATCTTGTGGGCGTCGAGCGTCCACTGACACTCTCCATGGGCTCATCTTCATCACTGTGCGAAGGCGAAGGCGAGCGCGTAGGCCCGCGTGTGGTCGCAGGCGATGGGGATTTGTAGTGGTGCTGCAAAGGAGGAAGTTTGTACTGATCATCGCCTTTCGTGAGGAGGGGGTAGAGTGACGATCCCGCCGGGCTCTGGCCGGAGCGTGAACCGGAGGACAACGCAGACACAGCCGCAGACGTCAACTTGGCTGGTGGGCCGACGTGCACCGACCGCTTCGTCGTACCATTCGACAGCGGTGTACCGCCACTTCCAAGTTTGGGTTCCATCGGACTCGGAGCAGCCCTCGAGGCCGATTCGGATGCAGTCTTGAGAGGAACGATCGTGCGAACGTTCCTGCTACCCAAGTCGACGGGGGCAAGTTGAATCGTTGGAGGTGGTGCGGGGCGAGAACGGAGGTAGTCGAACGACGAGAAGCCTGCGTCTGGCGGAAGAGTTGGGAGAGTTGGGACTGTGGAATGAAGATGAGGAGGCGTTGCGGTGGGTGGGGTCGACATCGTCGAATGTGGGGAGGACCCGCCAAATGAGATAGACTCTTGGGAAGTCGACAGGAAGTGACTTGGTGATGGGTGATGGAATGAACCTGGCGAGAGGGATATCCTCCTCTGGTGCTGGTGCTGATGGCCGTATTCCAAATCGCTCGGAGGGTAGACAGAGTCGTGAGGCGCTTGGTACAAATTACTGTACTGAACGGGCTGTACACTCTGATGATTCGCACGACTCGGGTACGGATTCGACGAAGCTTGCAAAATACTGTTTGCAGCGGCAGCACTGGCTGCGGTGCCGTAGCCAACGTCACCGTGATAACCTGCCCCAGAGCCAGGCACGCCCGGCATGCCAGCCAAGCCTAGCTCACTTAGACCGGCTGCGTCAAAGTAACTTTGGGGAGATGAGTAATCGCCAGGATGGGCAGCAGTCGGGGCCGATGAGGTGTGATGCGACGATACGTGACGTGTTTGATTTGAACCTACTGAGGACACGTCCCTGCCAAGTGCAATGAGGAATTCATTGACTGCGGCGAGTTCTTCCGGAGAGCGAATGTCGAAAGAGACCGAGCGCGGGTTGAATCCAGAGTTTGTAGAGGGTGGTCCAACCGTGACCCTTCTGCCGGTAGCATTGCTCAACGACTGTGACTGCGCCAACGAATTGAGACGCTCAACCATGTCTGCAACCTTCAAGTTAACAACATGCGGGAAAAAGACAAGATCAGCAATGTCGACGCACGAGGATCATAAGAGGGGTTTACCCTCCGCTTCTTGACGTCGAGAACAAAGTCACCGACGCCATAGTCATAGCTGCGCTTGGCACCGAGACCGCCAGTATTTGTGGCGGTGGTAGTGGTACCGTCTGGTCGAAGAACCTCCCAAGACGGAAGAGGCTCTTGAATATGATAGAGAGAACCGTGTGATTCGGGTGCACTGTATCGAATGGGAGAGTGTGCAATGTCGGGTGAAGGAGTTGGAAGAATGCCAAAGTCTGGTATGGATGAGTGTCGCTTCTCCAACCAAAGTGTTCGCGACATACCTGACGAACCGTCGGAGAGGGACAGTGAGCCAGACTTTGCACGAGCAATTGGGACCTGCAAGTCCTCGGACGAAGTCCGGGGCTTTGGAGTAAGAGACGCAGACTTGCCTGCCTCTCCTCTTACCCTCTGGGTAAATGAGGGGTCAGAGACAGTGATAGCCTTGGAGTGCCGGTGTTGGGCATGGTGCTCCTCGGTGTGGATCTTCTCGTGCTTCTTGAGGTCCTGGGGACGTTTGAAGGGCTTCTTGCAGATCTCACACACATGGGGCTTGAGAGGCGTGTGCACTTGAATCCATGTCAAGGAGACGATCAATGAAAGTAAGTAGATATGACGTACCCCTAAGATGGCTTGTGATATGGTCGCGCTTTGCGCAAGTGGTACCGCAGTCTTTCCACTTGCATGTCAAGCAAAGATTACCAGTGCTTTTACGACCAATGTGGTCGTTGCAAAGATGGTTGTAGAGAGACTCGGGGTCTGGAAGGACCTTGTCGCAGTCGACCCATTGGCAGGCGTGGCCCGGATTAGACTCGGACTTTGGCGGGGCAGCTGAGGGCTGCTCTGCGGGTTTCTCCGCAGATGCTGCTGAGGTGTCTTGACTGTGCGAAGCGTGCTTGGGGGACTGGGGTGCGGACGCTGCGGACTCTGCGGTTGTGCTGGTCGCCGAGTTTGAGGGCTCGGCCAATGCGAGAGACATGGCGAACTCTGAGTAGTCGTCGCCGTACAAGTTGCGCTGGAGGGTGCTGAGGGGGACGAGGACGCGGTCGGGCGGGGGAGCGGATGGCGGGAGGAAAGAGAGGGAGTGCATTTCGGCGGGTTTTAATGGATCGCAAATCAGCTGGAATCGACTCTCGATCAATGGATCGCTTGTGCCGCCAAGACTTTCCTTGGCACCCTGGCTTGGCGTGCCCAGCGTCGATGGCTTGGCACTCGTCCTTGGCAGCGGGGGTCGGCGTCTACAGCAGGCCTCTCCTTGGGCTTGGCTCTCTTTATACACCGGTTCCCTCCGCCGGCGCTCCCGTCTCATTTTCGGACTTTCTCAAACTCCTCCCTTCCGTCCGCAGCTCCTGCTGAGTGCTCCAGGGCAGCTTCACAGCAGCAGAATGCAGCTCGCATCCGCATCGTTCACATCGCGCGGGCTCTCAGGCGTGACGAAGGGTGGAGTTGCACTTACGAATCCCCGCAACGGACTGCCTAATCCCATGCGTCCATAGTTCCTCGCCATCGGCCCAACTCCACGGGTCGGACGAGTTTCATTCGGAGGGCTTCGTGTAAATATGGCCGGCAAAGACTAAGCAGCGAAGTCGCCCATTCGGTCTCGTGCCGGGTCGGCTTCAACAGCGCGAGAATCACATTTACCACAAGTAACAGCAAGCAACTCTTTCATCCCCGGCCTAAGCCCGCATCCCGCACAACAGCATGTAGCCAGGGGAGATCCGTTTGCAACGTTCCTATCTCTCCACGAAGCTCTTGGCCACCTGCACATTGCACCAGGCGTGCTCCAAGGACCAAAGCATGACTGCATGACAACGACAATTGTCGGAGGGTATGTAATTGAATTCATCGCTTGGATCGCAGCCCGCAGCCTCTCAGGATGTACACATTATCGTAGCCAGCTATCGAGAAAAAAGCTGCGTCTTATTGCATCTCACTCCGACGTTTCCATAGATTTTGCCCCCCTAACGTTCCTCTTCAAAGTTTGTTGCTTCCAATACGAGACCATCCAGACCGAACTGGAGGACAAGCGTAACCCGGATCGTCAATCTCGAAGCCTTACCAGACCCCTGGGTTCATTTAGATCTTGGTCTGTCTTAGAGTCTTGGTGCACTTGGCAGGCTCTCCGCCAAGACATACCTCGCGTCATAGGATGTTGCCGGAACACAAGGACATACAAACGTTCATACTCAGCGAAGCTGCGTTGACGAGCCCTTGTCGATGGTTGATACAGCTTACATCGAGATTGGACAGGTGTACAGTCCTGTTACCAGGCGGAAGGTATCGGGTTAGTCGTCCTGCTTAGCAAACGATTGAAATATGTGCATTGGTGAATACACACGAAGACCAAAGAACGGTAACCCGTCGATTCACGAGGTGTACACCGAATACCAAGAATCCCATGTTGTACGCTTGAGCGGTACTGGAGAAGTCACCTCTAGGTCAATCTAGAGCACAAGGACAATTATGAAATAATACTTGAAATGCAGAGCTAATCGAATTCGCATGGCACGTTATCGTTACAAGGCGCATGCCTATCGAGTAACCCTCGAACCATTGCTTGTCCGACCGGGCTTCCGGCTGGCTGTAAATGCGGGCGCTGGAAACCCCTTCGGCCTGTCTGGCGGTGCGTCTTGTTATGCTTTCGAACAGTCATTATACCTGTATTGAAAGACAACAAGTAGACATTGGAATCTGGACGAACTGGTGGTCGCACTCACACATATGACAGCCTGTCGGCCGGCGGATGTAATTACACCACTGTCTAATAAATTCACTATCTCACTTGAAGTTTATTTGTATCGCAATAGCGGATTTCAAAGGCCGTCGCAGGCTGCCAAGGACGAGATATGGTGAGCCAGCAAGTGTAAAGATAGTGCGGCTGCGGCGCAACGGCATGACGATAGGGCTAGATCTCGAGAGAGGTGGTAGCGTACTAGTGCGTGTATTCCCGTCCTCGAAGACAAGAGAGCCAAGATGAGAGTGCTCTATGGGAGGCCTGACAAATCGTGCCGCGCATGAAGTGGGCTCGTGAGTAGATTCAGTCTTGATTGGTTGACATTAGGACCGGAACCTTGCCTTTGGAACGTCCCGGTCGAACGGAAGGAACTTGAGACAAGGACCGCCGAAGAGCTTCGTAGACTTTGATATTCAGAATGGGCAGTTCAGGTGGGAAAGAGAAGTTCTACAAGCTTACATCGATGTGAAGGCTTGAGAGGAGTATCCACCTTTGGCTTCACTCGATAGAAGACACGATATAGGAGGACACGCAAGGAACGTGCAAGCGTGAGGGTTGGAGTTAGCTAGCTGAAGGCCTTTGACGTGTAAGGTACGCCTGTACGGAGGACGATTCAATGGCCGCACAAATGAAATCATGGAATACAGCATGCATCATACCAAAAGTGCTTTGTGCCGACACAGAGCGGGTAGAAATGCCAGGCCAAACCCATCATCACATCCACGGAAGATTGTCAGCTCGAGGGGCAATATCGAAGTCGCGATGCACGCTACAAAATGTGCATGTGAACTACTCCAGGATCCCCATCCTGAGGCTCACTTGCCTCTCCTTCCTCCGAGGAACCGATTGTCACTTCGGCATTGTGTGCGAGGGGATGGACGGCAACCGGTGGGATGAATCCGGCCCTGCCTTTTGTTTGGTGGCCGTATCGCTCAACATGGGGGATGGATCACCTCGTTTCCTGTGCACGCTCGACTCTCATAAGGAACGTATCGGAATGTGGATCATGGCTTCAAATGGGCCACATTGAACGTGGTGAATCTCCTCAAAGAGACTACGACAGGAACGTGCTGAGTCGTGATCAACAGAGGGAGATTTCTTGCCGGTCATCTCCATAGAGAGCGTCGAACAGATTTTCCGACGCCACTGCGGGTGACAAAGTGGTGAACCTCGTCTACATATCATGTGTCACAGGATATCCATCCGATGCAAGGTCGGGGTCGGACAGTATATGATGCTCCTGAATGTTACGAAGCTCGTGTCGAAGTCCAGACGGCAGTCGGTTCACCATCGACATGTTATCACGTCCTAAGGACTGTCTTCTGGCATTACGTGTGGGCATCCCAGCCTATCTGTTATACCCACCGCTCGATGTGCGGATCGTCAGCTGAGGGTTGAGGGCTAGTGTTCTTCTGATGACGAGGTTTGGGACGGCGACAAGAAGCCTAGTGAGCGATAACAAAGAGCCACTGGCAATTCCTACGTAGAGGGCATGGTCCTCTAAAAATAGAACGGCTGAACTCACACGTATGTGTATCCAAAATGTATGAGTAGCTCGAAGACATGTCAATCGGGCTACACCGCAGATGGCAATGGTCTTGGCGAACGGGGCCTATGTTGCTACAGGAAAGATACGGGTGCGAATAAGCATGCGCGCGTGACTGCAGAGACTGGCACGGTTCGGTTCCATACTACAATGTTGTCCGGGTTCGCTAGGGTCGGAACGGTATGAATGGGGCCTTGGACAAATGTCAGTGCGTAGCTAGACAAATCACAGATGGTAGGTTAGGCAGGGGTTCTACGTGAAAGTCAAACCTGAATAATCAGCGGTGCCCAAAGTGGTCGGCAACGGTCTTGAAACGTTGTATAGTGTACGTGGTGGGAAGCATCAGGAACGAAAGGCATTGCTAACTCATGATAGGGACAACATACCGGAATTCCCGCCTGGCATTCGTGCCAGGCTGCTAAACACACATGTATGGACTCGGGCAGATGTAACGACCCTGGTTCTCCGGGGACAAACGGACAGACTTCCGCAGTCTGAGTGTACACACGGATGTCCTAAAGACTGCAGACGGCTGGCCATAAACCTTGGCGTTGCCACAATCCCGTACCACATTGAATGTTGAGCTCCAGTTTCACGTAAACACCACCAGATGTAGACGAATAACACTCACGCTATACAGCGAGAGCACGACATTCTTCATTTCACGAGACCTATCGATGGTCGATGGTCCGGCCTCCAATTGACCGTCATGGCGGCCAATCTTGACATGTTGAGAATCCTTGGGGAAACATGTAGGTATTTGGCAAGTCGGAGGAGTTTGGACAATGCCATATCGACTTCCACTTCCATCTCGATTCGCTAGATACGAGCATGGTGTCGCCGTATACCAACGACGGGAGAAGACGGGAGAAGAACGAGGTACCCAGCAATGGATACGCAGGGGTTGATGGCTCACGGTTGTGCATGCAAGTAAGCACCGCGACGCTGATTGGCGACGACCAACCGATGTACGCCAGGACTCGGATGCGGCATAGAGAGTGAGAGCTTCAAGTTGGTTGTACGCATGGTGGCTTGACGCAACCGGCGAGGCAGTTTCATCAATTTTGATTGAACCAACATAGGCAAAAATTCGAACCGTTTCGTGCGTCTGCCGTGACTGCTTCTAAGTTCTTGAGCGCAAAATATCGCTGAACCTTATACAGTCAGTCGACCTGAGGTACCGTAGCCTTGGTTGACGGCCATATGGTCAGAGACTCACAGAGATCTGGAAGCCAAGGAATGTATGTGGACACGCGTTTATGGGTAACTTCTAATGGAAAACTGGACACGAAGATGTACTCTGGAGGTCGGATCTGAATAATATCAAAGGCGAGCGGATGTGGTCGGGTGCACATTTTGTCGTTCATGTGGGAGGGATCGGAGCGACAGAAGTGGATCGGGTAGATGAGGTTTCCTATGTATGCATGCCAGTGGGAACTGTCATCGGGAATATAGAGATACACAGACGCACCTCCACGCTCTGTGTCAGTGATCCGATTCATCGCTACAAGGCTACAAGGAACTTAACGGAGAAACGAATAATAATGGTTATATGGGACTGCGCGACGGGAGAACCAGGAATCCTCAACTTGTAAGGTCATTACCAAAGCGGAGAAAGAGCGGTCTTAGAAGACGAAGAGGACGTACGTTACCTGTGTCCCCTGGTATCCCCTTAGAACTTGAGAGACTTCGACTACTACATAGTACTTACCGTTAGACTTGACCAATCGCCTCAAGCGAGGAAGGGTCCCGGGCTTAGCATCAGGGAGAGTGACTTGAACTTCTCGCCGTATCGACAACTTTGCCAGTTGGTAAGTACCTATCAGTGATAGGTATAGTCAACAGCACTCAGAGTCAGAGTCATGATGCGCGACAGAGGCTGCGGCTACGTACCTTTCTCCATATACTGAGGCACTTATGAGCCTCAGTATTCGATATTCCTGATTAATTCTCAATCCCCATGCATACGTTTTCAAACAGTCATGGATTTCAAGCTACTTTATGTAAGTGCCATAGGCCTAGGAGCAACGCTGGAGGACTTGGAAGGTAGTCTCCCCCACAGACAATCACAGACTCGGAGAAGACATCTGTAGCTAAGTTAGTTTGAAGTTAGTCAAGAAGTTAGTACAAGTTGGAAGGGCCATGGAGGTTAAGTTCGAACTGAAAAGGCCGATATATCATGGCCATCAATAATTCGCAAGTGCGTGTGCATTCATGGTGTAGCGGTAACATTGGGTCTTCCCATGGCCTAGCTCCGGGTTCGACTCCCGGTGGATGCAATTATGTTCTGTTTTTTGCGGAAGTTTAAGGAGTTACTCTAATAGCATGCTAGCACGTTAACTAATTCCGAGAAGTGGTAAACACCGTTAGAGAGGGCAACTTGTTCTGTATATACTATACAATAAGCTAAGTCAAGCACGTACAACAAAGCGTATCATGTCTTCTTCAAGGTTAGCTTCAACTTTGGGGCTGACGACGTCTGAGAGGAACCACCATCTTCTTCTTCCATAGCTATGACTGGAGGGCTTGTAGCTAGTGGAGATGGTCCATGAGATGGCAGGTTTGGAGGTCGCAGTAGTGAGCTGGTAGAAGGGCCTGGCGAGCCACCGGGGGAGAATGGCCCATCGGGTTTTCCAAAGTTGAACCCAGAGCCTGATGTTGGGGACGTGGCGGGAGGACTGCTCGCCGAAGGCGTCGCGGCAGGCGGATTGCCAGAATTGAACTCTGCCCAACGAGGACACTTGCGATTCGTTTCTGAAGATCCAAGCGTTCGATGTTAATGTCTGTAAACAGTTCCACAGAAGTTGTGAGATAACGCACTCATATGGCCCATCTGCCCGCAATGTCCGCATCGCCTGGTGGTATCTGGCTTTGGTGGACGATTGAGCTGCAACGGTGTACCGCCTTCCTTCACGATTTTGGCGTTCTTCCGATGCAAACGCCGCTCCTGGTTCTTCTTCATTCTTGCAATCTCTTCCTCCAACCTATAGGAAACGGTTAGTCGTCTAATTCCGCAAATCCAACATGGTATATCAACATACCTCTTCTTCGCCCGCCTGTCCTTCTCCGCATCACCTGTGGGAGCCAGAGCGTCCGCAGTGAGGTTCTCTTCCTCGATAGCCTGTCTTCGTTTGACATATGCGTTAATCACAGCAGGATCCCGGACAATCTCTGTCTGCCATTCGCCATTCACACGACGCTTGATTCTCAGAACCCTATTCCGCTCTTTGTCTGGTCCCATGCTAACCTCCCTATCACGCGCAACAGAGGACCCTCGACTGAAGGCAGGGGACATTGGGGCAGGAGTGTCGTGATGCATCGCTGTAGGCGATTGGGCCGGTGTGTACCCCGGCGCAGGAGCCAATGCTACCGATTGACGACGAGAGGGCCAAGACTCGGGCTTCCTTTCTTCGTCTTCCTCGGTTAACTCAGGTTCGTCTTTCCGGCTTAAAGAATCAAATTGCGCTTTCCAGATGCGTTCGATTTCAGACTTGTATATTTGTTGTTGCTCGGCGACGTTGTATCTGTGTGCAGACTTCGGTCTGCTCTCGGCTTCGGCTATAACGAATTTTGTTCAGTTGTACAGTGACGTACCTCGGCGATTTCACGTACCTAGCTTCTGTTCATAGTCCTCACCGGCCTTCACGAAGATGTCCTTCATGGAAACACGAATGAAGCTGAAACCTTCACCTCGACCAGTAGGATCACCTTCACCATGAAGCCTCAGCATAGCCTTGGCTTGTGTCGCGAATAGGAAGTTCTTCGTCGTGATCCAAGGGGCAAGCTGCTGTTCAATTGAAAGATTGCCTTCATCATCTTCCGCAACTTCTCCGTTGAAGCTATAACCAGCATCCTGTAGATGTCGTTGGCCGACTTGCATACTCTCAGATAATACGACTTGTTCGGCCGTCACCATCTTGAGCATGTCTTGATCTGAAGGGATCGTCCAGTTTGGCTTCAAACGCCAAAAGCCCTGATGTGGTCCACGACGATGGTATTCCATAAATTCCTGTAAACTGTGTCAGACATGGTGATGTACTTGCTGCTGTTTCACCGTACCTTCAGTCGCTGCCGCATTTGCAGCTCGTTCTGGTCGGGGAAGTATTTCATCAGCCTGGAAATCTTCAATCGTTCCTCCGCGCTCTTCTGCAGGAGTTTGAAGGCGATGATTTGAAGTCGATGCTTGATGGTATTGGTAATCTTCCGTGAGTGTGGTCCGGGAACCTCGGTGACTGGATAGGTTTGTCCAACGACAAAGAGATTCTTAATATCCCTGATATAATATCTGGTATCATTCTTTGTCGAGCTCCTAGATTGGGGTCAGTGACTGTGTCCGTACATGACAGATCATTTCCTACTTGATAACCAAAAAGTCCGTAGGATATGGTTGATGCCGGAAGAGTGGAGCACGGATGAGATTGTTATACAGTGCAGGAACTGTTTGCCCAGGGTAAACGTAGCCGAACTTCATGAAAGGTGACTCGTCCTGTGGCTCGATAACTATGGGTTCTCCCAAGTCTGCCTTGGGAATGTATTCGTCCTTCTCGTTTTTCTTCCGGTAGTAGTTCACAAGGATACTACCCATACCAAAGTTCGAGATGATGGGAGGATGCTCTTCCTATGATAACAAGTGTCAGAAAAACATCGAAGTCGTTGCATACATGCACTGACCGAGAATTCCCAGAGGACATAGTTGCTTGTATCCTTAAGACTGAGATCTCCGGTTTTCCGAAGACCCTCTGCAATATTACCTCCCTTGCCTATCTTGCGGCCAGCCTTGTCTTTCTTTTTCTTTGCCGTGCGCACTTTGGAGAAGTGAATCTCAGTATTCGAAGGAATCTGCAGCGCGGGCCGGTGGAACGAACGCGCTTCTTGCTTCGATAGACGAGTTTTGTACTATATATTAAGCATAAGAATCGCGGGAGGTACAAACACATGGTAAAGAACGTACGAATGGCAACTGGAGTTTCTGAGCTGGGTAGGCATGCTCCACAACAAGTTGGCCAAAGGTTTGTCGGATACGGTGTCGGCCGCCTTCCTTTGCTACTTCGTAGTACTGATCGTTTGAAATATTGTATTTGTCGCGAATTGGGGCATCTGTCCTGGGTCGTTTGGCCGGTTTATGGCGGACAACCTCGGTGGCTGTGAAAGTTTTGAATCAAGTTAACAAAGAAAAAACTGCTAAGCGTACTAGGTCGTTCCTCTTGCACGAGGTCTTCTTCGTTAATCTCCAGTTGCGTGAAATCGCGGAATGGTGCACTTGGACTCCATATGATACTTTGTGTCCATGCACCGGATTCGAGACTCTTGTTGAGAGGTGTCATGAGATCAGATTGCGGCTCTGGAGGTGCTTCACGCATTCCTTCATGCTCAGGTTCAAATACAATCTGGTCCTCCCAGTTTGAGAGCAAGACAAGGTCGAAGGAGCGGTCGTCCATCGGGAGAGAAACCTGTACACCCGTCTTTTCTCTTTCTTGAAGAGCATGTCGCAGATCTTCATCGACATTGCCAGAGGCAACTTCTTGCTCAACACGCTTGTTCTCAACCTGCCTCTCCGTGTCTCCCACAATAGCTTCCAAAAAACCTTTCGGCACTTCTTTCTTCTTAGGATACACGGTCTCGACTGTATACGATAAGTGGAAATAACTCGCAATATGGGTGAGTACATACTTTGGAAAGGCCGCTTAGATATTCTCGACTTTCGCACAGTATAACCCTTCAGTAACTCAGTGAAATCCAGTACTTTATCTCTTTCGAATGCAGGAAAGCGTTCGTATACGGTCTTCGGCCGTTCGACGAGTCTTCGTATTATCTTCTTCTTCTTCTCCTTGGGTCTCATTGCTTTCGGGGATTCGACCTCCATCTTCACTTGAGCCTCGCCATCGGAGTACTCCTCTTCCAACTCTCTGTCCACTTCTTCCTCCCAATCCTCACCTTCACCTGGTCCTACTGCATCTTCGTCGTCCCATTTATCACCGAACAAAGCGCTTCCATTGAGCGCAGGAAGGCCTGATATTCCGAGCTGATTGGAAAGTCCGGGTCCCGATGGCAAGTCAAGTCCACTGAGCACATTGGTGAGCGAGAAACCAGCAAGACTCTCAATCACAGAGTTCTCATCCTGTATTAAAAGGCGCGTTACTATTTTGACACTCCGAGTTGACGACTGCACAAACCTGAGCACTAGACATGATCACTGTGGGAGGTGAAGGTTCGAGGTGAGTAATGTGACTCGGAAATATCACCCGTCGGAGATGAAGAATAGCAAAAAAGTGTTAGGTATATCTGTCTCTTGCGCTGCAAATGCAACTATAGTAGTCAATGCAAGAGAACGTTCAACGCGAGGAAGGAGAGGTGGAGGGCACTGCCAAGCATGTAGTAACGGACGGAGCGGTTCAGGTACTTACGTTCAGGTCACGGGCCTTGATTGGGCCGTCGGAAGTGAAGCGCTTGCCAGTGCCACGATCGGGACCGGCGCCAAACAAAATAGCCGAACAATGAAGTTAACGCGTCGTGGCTGAGTAACAGTTCCAACTTCCCAGAAATACACCTTCACCGTACGATTTGCCACTCCCGTCACTATGTCTGGAAAACACTCGACAAAGATGGACAAAGAAACTTCAACTAAACTGGAGGTGTGATTTGCATAAATCTCTGGCTCTGAGCAGTAACCGAGGCAGCAATATTCAGGACTTTCGAGCAAAAGCTGCTGCTGAAGCCGACGAAATCATTTTCCGCACGTTCCCCTCTAAAGTATACAATCCCAATCAATCTCTTTCAATTTTTCTGACCATATATTGGACTATTACTTAGATCTTGTGTGTCCCTTTCATCCAAGCGGCCGGGCATCAACCGTTCCTAAACCTAACTAACTTACTGACTCCGGTCATGTGCAGAGAACTACAGCAGTTGATAGACGACTCCGCAGATCCCTCTTCTATCTTTAATATCTCTCATGCTTCCAAAGCTACCAATAAGACTGTCTACTCTATTTCCGCTTCCCCAGAGGAGGATTCCGAACCTGCTTCGAAGAAACGCAAACTGAACGGAGTCAATACTACCAACGGCACCGTTGCGGAATTGGGTGTTACTGCCGGAAACGATGTCGCACATGCTGCCAACCCTGGCTTGATACGTTTTAATAGACATATGCAACAGGTGCATGATGTTATTAAGCGGGAGAGCGAGCAGCTGGCGGATTATTGTGTATGTTTGACGAACTGGGCGAAGAGGCTGCGAATGGGATATTGATGGATCTGAACATAGGACAAAGTCAAGTTGTGGGTTAACCTATCTATGCCAAAGTATGTGCTGCGAAAGTCACGAATCTGGCGGTGCATACTGACCTAACGACCGACCTCAGAATTGAAGAGTACGTGTTATTCGCTTCCGGTACCGCTCACATAACAAATCAATGTCCTATGTCCCTCTCGTAGCGGCGACAATTTCGGCAAGTCCTTCTGTGCCATCTTCATTCATCCGAGAAATTGATTATATGCGTCATTTTAGGCGTACAAATCCAGGAAGGTCTGTAATGATACTCCTGCGTCTTCATTGTGGATGAATCTGAGACTACGGACGCAGAGGTATTGAACGAAGTGCAACGTTCTCAAGAGAGTGCATACAATCTCCGGGACGCTGCTCGCCAAAACCATGTTACTCGGGCGAAGATCTGCTCAAAGATTCTCAAATACCCCCACCTGGAGGATTATACGGTATGGTCTCCCGTTGCACGTCATGATAAACCCTCTTGAATCAATTGGGGTTAGATGGCTTTATTGGAGCATGATGAACGTCAGCTATACATAGCGAGGCAGAACCTCTTCGATATCCGCAACATTTATGCAATACTCACGGACATCTTGCACAAGAACATCAATAAGGTCTGACTCACTTCTATGATATGTTGACGAGGCTCTCATAGTTGGTGTACATCAGATCCGGTCTCCGAAGGGTAACAATGCTGTTGCTCTATACTGAGCTCATGTTCTTTGCAGTTACACCTAAATAGTGTGGCTGGTATGATACGGTTTGAAGCGAACCATCATCATCCCGACATGTACACTTGACTCCACATTTACATCGCCTCTCAAATCACCGCACGGACTTCAAATCTAGAATATGGTTGCTATTAGTATCGGTGACTCCTGTCAGACTCACTATATCGAACGAACCCCTACGACGATGGCAAGCTGAGAAAGCTTATACCGAGATTGTCTTGAACACATTGAATCCATCCAAGGCGGTGGAGATGACGGTTCCTGGAATTTGAGGATGCCAGTGCAACTCCTTGACGTCCTTCTGGCCCTGGTGAACGAAGAGTAATTGAGGAGGAACGTCCTGTCCTCCTTCAGGTGTTTCATTCATCGCGCCCGTCTCCTCGTCGTCTTGCTCGACAGCAAGATCCCACAGAGTGATTTGGTCATCGGCTCCTGACGCGGCGAAGATGGAATCTTCGGTCGGGTGCCATTCGATAGAGGTGATCGGGGCTTTGTGCCAGTTGAAGGCAGCTACGGGGGTGGGATCAGGCTCTGAGGAACTAACAGAAGAAGGGATCAGCGCAAGCAAAACTCGATGTGTATCATATATCTTACCCCCTCTTTTTGACATTCCTTAAATCCCATACTTTGATACCACCCTCGTCCCCACCGCTCAAGAGCAGGTAGCTCGTTGACCTATTCCAGCTGATCACATTGACGTCGCTCTCGTGCGCTGACTGAATTCCAGCCACACTCTTTCGTCCTTTACTCCTCACATCCCAAATCTGCACGCTCTGGTCCGCGGAACACGACGCAAACACAGTCGCCTCCGTCGGACTCCATTGCAGATCTTCCACACTAGACGTATGCGAGGTGAATGGTTGCGAAAGTGCGTTGAATCCAGAAGGCGTGGTCGTAGTGAGGTAAATCTTTGACTGGATATCTCCCGTCAGAAGTCGAAGCGCAGTGGGGTTGGACTCGCCGGACGACGCCCAGTCCATAGCGAAACCCTCTGCCCTTCCATGTGAGTCGATTGTAAACGCTGGGGTGTGCGTCCTCTTCTTGTCAGGGGTGTAGCCTGGAACGTCCAGGGCTTCGATGAGTGGTCGGACATCCCATATGTGCACCTTTCCAGTTTCTGACCAGGAGGCAACGTAGTAGGGTCGTGAAACGGGCGGGAGGGGTTGGGAAGCGGGCATTGGTTGTGCTCGGATACGGTTTACGCCACCCAAGTGGGGTATAGACCGGTGCTCCAGAATGGGATCCTCGTCTAGCGCGTCTTCGTCGTCGTCGTCATTATCTGAATCGGAATCGTCTGGAAGAAGCTAGACATCAATACAGCCAAAGTCAAGCAATCATTCACTCGAATCAACATACCCTCTCGTTGAGTTTTGTGCAGAGAGCTCATTTTGTACACAGACACTGAGTTGTTCTTCGCGACATCTGCTTGAGTACCAGTAACAATGTACGCTGTAGCAGGCAGCTTTTGTCTGAAGTCTCCCAAGTTGTCCCGGAGGACATCGAAGGATAAGCATGGCCAATCGACATTCATAGAATGCCGCATAATGTATACTGAGTCGTCCGGTTCCAGTATTTCATCCTTTTCCAGTTTATGCACGCCTGGAATGAACGTATTTGGTGCGGAAGGATGATCTTCGGTTTCCTCGATCGGAGGCATTACTTCGTCGTCAACATCCATCCCTAGAGCGTGGAAATTATACCAAGAGCATAAAAGAACGGGTTCAAAGGCTACACACCATCTTCATCTTCTTTAGCAGCTGAATCTACGACCTCCTCGTCGCTGTCGTACTCGTCCTCCCAACCGTCCTCAAACTCTCCCATCTCATCTTCTTGGGTCTTTTCAGCGTGGGCACCGCTGCTTCGGGGAGCTTTTCTCCGTTCATGTGCGTCGCTAGTAGATGCAGACTGTAGTTCTGTTGCTGTTCTTTTCGACATATCTTGGGGTTTTTTGTGGAGGAATTGAAGAGTCTGCCGGTTCAGCCAAGGTGCAGCTTGCTCAAAAAAGTCCAAAAAAAGTCCAGATGATCGATCTCGGATCTGTAATATTACCTCAAAACGATTACGTGAGACAGCCGTGAACTCAAAGCGGCCGTCGCTCTCAAGTCTCGGCTCCATCCGTAATTTAGAGCGGAGGTTTAACAAACCTTTGAACTTTCTAAGTCCGCTGATCTGTACAATGGATGGTACTGTTTTCGACGCTGCGCATGCCGAGCCCGCAGTGCCTGCTGCCGTCAACCCGATGTCATCCATTTATGATTTTGCCCTCTTCCAAGACATGCCATGGGACGCGTTGGCCCAGAATAACGCTGAGCTGACTGTGCAATACGCCGTACGGGCTTCTGGACGCGGGAATTAGGAATCGGTCAATCCAAGTGGAGGTAGTGAGGTCAAGACGAGAATGGGAAAGGATGGTGGAAGGTCCTTGGGCAGATTGACAGAACTAATGATCATGGCATCATGCTACTTCGCCTCGTTGCTGCTCAAATAATTCCTCAAGTAGAAGAGCCAGCCTTCCAAACAGCTATCAGGCCTCCGCAAATGCGAAGAAGGGCCGCGCTCTTCCCTATCATTCTCTACTCTATCATTATTGATGTCCCTCCTGCGTATGCAACGGCTCAAGTTCACTTCAATTTATGCTAAAACTGTGAATGCTTGTCCACTGCCTTGCTGAAGCTGAAAAGGCTTGGATCCGCAAAGGGACGGTAGGAGGTTCCAGAGAGATCGAGGAGAGTTGAATGACGTCCACGTGAGCGTACGTGTTCCAAAAAATGGCTCCCATGCGTATTCCATCTGCCGGTGCAGTAGCGACGCGTCATATATTCCAGTAAGTACAGTATTTCCCGACGCCGTCGAATTCGGAATTCGCAGCCTATATATAGGGTGCCTGGAGATGTGGGGACTTCATCAACAGCAGAATTCGACTCCCATTCCCCCTGCCACACAACCACTCCCGCAAGCTTGAACATCACCACCATGCCCACAGTCGTTCTCCCTGACGGGTGCGTGTATTTCCCCCTCACGGTATTTTCGTGTCGTGCTGACGTGTCTGGTCGCTATGCTGTAGATACCAATATGCTGCTGGTGCAGTTGTATCGACCCTCTGGTTGACCGTATGGCAGACTATCAAGGTTGGCGCTGCTCGCAAGCGTGCCGGCATTCCTTATCCTCAGCGTAAGTTTTTGCGAATTGTTTGGTGTTACATGCTTGTAGATCTGAATGGACTCCTCTAGTATATGCCGAAAAGGCTGAAGCCGACGCCAACAAAAACGCCTACCTTTTCAACTGCACTCAACGCAAGTACCCTTTTTTCTATTTAGCAATGTCCATGGCTGATGTTCGCTGTAGGCGCACATCAAAACACGCTTGAATACCTGCCTGCCATACTTGTCTCGTATGTTCCCTGTGTTTTCTCTGTCTATGGGACTTGACGCTAAGCCTGCGATAACAGAACTGTGGTCACGGCCACCAAATGGCCAATCCTTGCTGCCGCTTTTTGTGGGTCCTGGGTCTTTGCACGTATCATCTACACCCAAGGATACAGCACGGGAGGTCCCGACAAGGTATGTCCATTTTCCTCAAGATGCTATCGCTATGGCTCTGACCGTGATGGTTTTCCCGCAGCGCAACAAGTTCAACGCTGCTAGATTGGGCGGCCTCTCTGCAATGGCCCTCGTTCTCAGCGCAACGTATGTGACGGGCAAGGCAATTGTCGACTCTCTGTAGAGTACATACTATCATAGCTTGGATTGTAATTTATAGTTGCAAGTTGGACAATTTGGATTTGTCTTGTTTGTTGATGAGAGGGCGCCAAACCGGGTCGCCGCCGGGTCGCTACAACGGCGATCAAGTAAAGTGGAGGTTCATATTTATTTGGACGATTATCGACATTTACTCAGCCCATCTCTCTCGCCGTCCCCCACGTTGACCACGACCCTTCCGACATAATTACGGCCGTCCAACACTCTGCGGCTGTGTCCCTTCAACACCTGTACGGTTCCAACGCTCTGCCGAGTGCAGGCCGAATAATATCCCTGCAACACCCTTGCCTGTATTTGCATCGAAGCCGACCCCGCAGACCCTTATACTTCTCGTGTATATGTCCTGGAAGCCACGTAGGCTCACACACACATCGCACCATCGTCCCATAACCACTCATGCACCATGTCCGCGCGCCCCACATTTCCAGCTTCATCTTCTGACTTCGCGCTACCGGCCGCTACCTCTTCCTCATCGACAAATATCTCCTCAGCAAACGCCCCATTTCCTTCTCCAACTACAGAGGACGTTCCCCTCGTATTCCGCTTCCGTCGACCCAGTCTACTCGCTCCACCAAAGATTACAGAAGCACGACCCCACCACAGTCCGCTCGCGACCTCGTTCACACTCCCCCTTTCACGAAGATACAGCACGAGCGTGCACAGCAGAAATAGCTCCATTGACAATGGGGAGCGCTATAGGGAGCGAGACGCGGAGGAGTCGGAGAGCGAGAAAGACAAGATGTGGACGGACAGTCCGCCAGACGCCGACTCTGGGACCACCACTCCTTCGTTGACACTGACGGACGCCTCTGCCAGCACCGCCAGCGTCGACAGTGATACGAGTATGAAGACGGGACGTGCACGAAGCCCGTCGACGCCACCTCCAAAGCAAACCTCAAAGAACAGTATGGACGGGACAATTGATCCTCCCCCGCCCCTCTCCAAGCTTCGACGGTTATCTCATCCAGTATGTCGTTCACTGTACTTTCCCCCCTCTCGCAGCCTACTCAGCCTAACTTCAGATCAAGATTCCGCGAATATTGACCCTTCTCTCAGAAGAGTCGCGACCTGAAGAGAACGAGGTCAAATCTGAGGCTCAATTTCAACGTTTCGTTGCCTCATGCAGCGATCAACCCGTGCTGCCTCGTACTCCCCGCGCACCTTCTGACCGTGGTCGGTACCCCGAGGAAGCTGATACCGAAGAGCCGCAACGAGACGGTTCATCTACAGACGACGAGGACGACGATGAGTCGGGCTCATTCGCATACACTGCAAGTGAACCGATCAATATCGTCAAGCCTATCACACCTGCCCAAAGTGTTAACGGCGATGAATATGGGTTCGCGGAGAGTCCTGGTGGTGCCGCCGCTATGGACATTGACTTTGTAAGTTCTGATTGATAATTGCAGCGGGTTTGATTGGTTTATTGACCTCGATGCAGCCTTCGTCGTCGTACGGATCACCAAACATGTCCTCATGGCGGTACACTCCTCCGCCAACCACAAGTGCCGTACGCAGTAACAAGCGTAAATGTACGTCATGTCGGGCGCGTCCATGTCTGCTTCTGACCATATGTTCATATTGTTCAGTTGACGACCGTTATGACCCATACCCAACCGCAAACAAACGCCGCGCAGTATCCCCTTCTGTAACCTACCTGCGCGAATCCCAACCTTCACTTTTCAATCCGCGCACACCAACTAGCACGAGACACCCTATGCCTCTACCCATCTCTATACCGAATGGCTTGAATTCCGGGGCATCCTCTCCTGTTGTCTCCAATGCCGGATCTGGCATCTCTCGGACACGGCCATTGAGCTATGGTAGCGCTAGTGCCATGTCAAGTGCTATGTCCAGTCCGACGCTCAGAGCTCAGATGGGACTCGCAAGCCCTATCATGACTCCGATGCTGAGAGCGAGGAAAGAAGGCGATGGCAAGGAGGTCGACGGCGCAGGTGAAGCTGTCAATGGACTCAGTCTGGAATAATTCGCATTTGCAAAGTGCAGTCAATTTGTCCTCCTTTTCATTCTGGTTATGCATTCGTATTGACATATTGGCGTTGCATAGTGTACTGTATCGTTATTGGTTCATATCTTGGTCGTCATCGCTGTCGTCTCCTTCTTGCTCTATCTCGCATTCTCGACACCCACTATTATCACCATCCATAGTATCGACAATGTCTATCGTCGCATTCTCATTTTGCATCAATGGCATTGTTCAACAGATTCCTGCAGAATACATGTATCATAGATACTATCCACACTACTTTACAGACATTGATATTCCCTCTGCACGATCGTCGCTACTCGAAACGATAGTATACAAGAACGCAGAGTTCCTCGTGTTTGATATGAGTGGTTTCGTGCCCTCAACTGCCACGGTATGTCGTGAAAGAATATGGGCTGATGAGAAGGGGTATGTGGTAGTGCTCGCTCGGATTCTCTACCTCAAACGTGATCTGCAAGATGATGTCAGATAGCCAAGAAACATTTCAAGGATTACACCCTTACCTCCACCCATGGATAAAAACATTTACGTCCGGTCTTCTCGAAATATTCTTTCGTTTGGAATACAACCTTGTAGAGCTTCCCGGTTTCCAGCTTCGATCGTTCCTCCTTGCTCTGAGTCTCAGTTGCCTCTGGCCACAGATCCATGCATCTCCCGTCCGAATTCGTTCGACTATGACAATTCATCGTTATAATTAGAAAGGTACGAAGAGAAATCGGGAGACAGGACAGTACCTTTCGGCGAGAGGTTCGCAAACGGAAGCATTATTGGACAAATGGTGGAATACTTGGAGCGTTACTTGAACGTCTTGTGCTGGTTTTCCCAGTGACGAGTCCAGAACTGTTGGATGGAGAACGATAAAATCCAATGTTACATTTCAATGGGATGAATGAGGTCCAATGGGAAACAATCAGACAAGGGAAACAAACCGTGACAAGTGATTGGGGATTTCGACATTGAATCTATACCTCAGATAGTATAGAAACTGAAGGTATTTTGACCAAATAGACAAGTGAAGGTCGTGTGGTTGTGAAGCAGGGAAGGTGCGTGCTCGCTCATGTGCTTCAACACCTTTAAGGCCAGGATGAGGTCTAGACCCTGGGCCCACTCACTAATCATTGACAGCATTACATTCCCCTGAACCACATCGATGCAGAGTGATGACCACGCGCTGCGTCCATAAGGGGACAAGGTTGTAACGAGGTAGGGTATTCGTCAATGGCAGTTGAGGCCATAACACGAAAGTAAAGTAGTCAATGCTATCAAACTCGGTCGATTTGGAGACGCGACTAGTGCTGTTACCGTGTACGACCGCGAACAAAGCTTGAAGCTGTTCTCCAGGGCGCGGTCCCGCGATTTTCTTAAATTTCTTTGCCCGACAATCTGACAATCATGACGTCATGCGCTTATGACGTACGTACTTGGTACCACTAGCACCCATACGTTCCAACCACTCTTGTCGTTGAACTTGATTGAACTCTCGTAGACTTGTGCTCAATCCGAATTCATATCCCATTCATTGAGAAACTTAACTGCCTAACGCGCACTCACCATGGTCAGCACTCGCAGACAAACAGCTTCCGCCATGGAAGGACAAGAGAGTACTACCCAAACCAGCCCTAACCGAGGTAAACCAACTTCCAAGAAGCAGAGAAGCCCAACGCGTAAAAACCAGAAAGAACCTATTCAGGAGGAAAAGAAGATTGAGATAGGAACGAAACGTGACGCGGATAAGGTCGCTAAGGAAGGAAACGAGACTCAGGGCGCAACGGTTGTGGACGCGGCGGAACCACCAAAGAAGAAGGTCAAAGCGGAAGATGGCGACGATGGAGAAAACAAGGGGAAGGAAACTCAAAAAGGGGCCACGAAGAACGAGGCACAGAAGGACAATGCAGCTCAGCACGTATATCAAAGTGGTGGGTAATCTACCCCTGCATGATTTCCGTGTTTCTGATTTCGGTTTCAGGTAGTACGATCGAACGCGGACACATATACTTCTTCTATAGACCCAAGGTTGAACTTGACGAGGCAAGTTCCATAGACAATGTGCAACGTTTTTATATGCTGCTTGTTCCCCGGCCACCCGCGTTCAGCACGGAGACCGCTCCAGCTGACATCAAAGCAGAGGATGATAATGCCGACGAAATGAAGCTGTTACAACCAGGAGTTGATGCTGTTCCTGCCCCTGCTCCCGTTGGTCAGTCTAAGTTACCATTCAGGTTGATTACCATTGGGAAGAAGAGCCTTCCCAACCCCGAAGCAGGGGGTGGGGGCCGCGGTGGCAGTCGCAAACAGGTTTTCTGGGCAGTTGTTACTACCGTCGGTGATGATCTGCATAACCTCGAGAATGGGCTCGGTGGCAAAGAATATGAAACCAAGACAAGAGGTGAGCAGATCCACAGAGTGATTCGTACCGCAGAATTCCCATACTTTGTGGCAGGTACCCGACATCAGGGTCCTGCTAGACTCGCAGCACGAGGAGCATATGCTATCGTTAACAGTCAGGGCCGAACACCCTCTTCGCGGGAAACCCATCTCGGCTACCATCTATCGCATCCTGACTATGAGCATCTTGGCGAAGTTCAGAAAGCTCTAGGAATCCACGAAGCGTCTTCTTTCATTGTCCAAATCAAGAACCCTCTTGCACCAAACACCGGGGCCGGAAGAACTGGACTGCCGTCGTCTAAGAGAGCAGAATACCCTGATCACATCATGAAGGAGGTCTTTGGTTGCGGTGATGGTAACGAACACTCCAGGGGAAGGGAGGAATATGGTTTGAAATTTGCAAGCATAGAGAGGAGAGAGTTATTGGATTATGAAGGGACTGAGTTACTGTTCATCGCCGCTCGGACTGGAGATGAAGGCCTTGAAGCGAGTCTCGGGGAAGGACGAGGTCAAGGTGAGTTGAAAGCATGTTTTCATCGGGAGCCAAGAAATCTGACAACACACTTCAGCACTTGCGGAGGCAGAGCATGAAGAAACCCACGAAGACATTGAACAGGTTCTAACAGAATTGGCCCTAGACTCCAAGAAAATCCCGGCCGAGCCATTGAAGGGCGAATGGATCTGAGCGCGAAGTTATCTCGTGGGATCCAGTGGCGTTCAAAAAAGCTGTACATTAGTGTAACATTTTATGACACTCTTTCTTGGATGGTTGTGAGGAGCCTGTGCTAATCGCAATGACACTACGGGACTGGCAGTGAATCTAATGCCTGTGTCGGGATTGTCATTTGATTCATTCAGCATTCTCGAAGATATCAAGAGGAATTCAAACAAGTGGTCTTACGAAACTATAGCTATAGTATTTGTTATTCCGAATCCACTCCTTGTACGCTGTGTCGATCTACGAAGCTACCTGCGCTTCAGCAAAGACTGGTGTCAGGAGGAAGGTGCAGCAGCTCGAGGCTGCTGCTAACTTTGTGGCGCAGAAATCAGGTCATAGAAAAATATACCAAAAATAGTGTATCTTCGCGCGACCGTGCATTGACAGGTCCGGATGGACTGAGTACTACCATGAGATCATAGCGGTAACATGCTATACAATATCCGGAGCATATACGAAACAAAAACAGACACCTGCCATGCTACTAAAGTTTCTCTGATGCAGCCGGAAGTTCCAAAACACAGCTTAATATTCAGAGATGCCAGTACCGATGCATAGCCTACTATGTCGCTAGGCATTGCTTGTCCAAGCGGCTGGTTCAGGCACATCTGGAAACGCACGGCACCTGACATTAGATTCATTTTCTTTATGATAGAGGTTGAGAACCACTAACCAAAGGTGCCCGCCGAGTCCCTTTTGGAACTATTAACAGGGGTTTCGGCGAAAGCGACGCCAATGGACTCAGGCTGCATCCGCAACGCATACTTCTTGCAAGTAGCTTGGTGCTTCTTAAGGTCCTGTTTGCGTTTCGCGACATATGCGCAATGCTTCGAGTTACACGGAAATGATCGGAGATTCACATGAACTAGTGGGATGCGGGTACATCAAGAGAACATCCGACAACCATGAGGACAAAGTTGCTTACCTCGCAAGTGGCTTTTCAAACTCTTTGGTCTAGTTTTGTGGCAGCCATGCCAAAGGCATTCATGGCTCGTGCCACAATGCTCATCCAGCACGTGGAACCACAGCAGCTCCTCACTAGTGAATCTTTCATGACAACCGTGCCAGTGGCAATTGAACGTAAATTTCTGGAAGGAGCTGATATGCGCATCCAGTTGTTGCTGGCTGCAGAAGGTACCGGTGCAGTGTGTGCATTGAAAGGCAAGACCGCGAGGTGGGGAAAACATCTTGGCTCTGTCTGGGTCTCAGCAAGCAAAGGGGGGTTTTATATACTCAGTAATGCAGAAGGGCACCCATCTTGCGATTTTGAGCCTTGAGGGAGTAGAATACTATTCACTAGCATTCTGGTGGCCTGTCAGAACATACTGTGAGTAGACTCCTATCGGGCAGGGTCGCGAAGAATTGAACCCGTGAGTTCCTATGTTAGAAAACTATTACCTGCACGCTCAGTTGACGGCTTCAACAAGCCATTGGGGCGGTACAGTCTCTGATCAAGCCGCCCTCACCATACCCTCTCTACAATACCCATGTCCCAGTCAACTGTGCGAAAGTACCTTAGCGGGCTTGCCTCTGGCCTGACAAACTAGAGTCCATCGCGAAAGCCCTTATCGTTCCCTCTGCCACACTGCTGGATAATTTTGTGGACTCACAGCTGAGTGCTGGGACCGTTACTTGAGTGCTATAGTTGAACTGTGATAGATGGAGCAAACGGCCGATCTGACTGTCTCAGACACAGTACATGCCCAGATAGCGTACATTCGCAAATGAACAAGAACCAGAGTTTGGTAGTAAGCCGATGGGGGAGATACCCAATGAAAGCACGGCATGTGCCCGTATCTAACAAAAATCTTAGACATGAGGAATGGTGTGTCAGCTCTATATTCGTTGCAATGCCCGTGGCGCACTTACCTTCCTCCTTGTCTAGATAGCCACATATGCATAGACTAGCATCCTCACACCGTACTGCCGTTAAGCAGGGCCCGGTGTACGCTAATATTCAATTCGGTGCGTGTCCATCATCATGATGATGGAACCGACGCATAGACAAGTTCTCAGCTACTAGCGTGTAATATGCAACTATCGCCACGATTCATATCGCACACATAGCGAGCCGTGCACCGTACAGTACCTGTGGAATCATTATGAAGGTGAGCACCGTGACCACTCGACACTTATCTCTTAGCCACAGAGATTCTACTCACTACTTAGTGGCTGATCGCCGCGTATAGCGATGAGCATTTCAACTGCATGCACTTATACATCGATCGCCCAGCGGGATAGTACCGCGCAGGTATCGAACTCCGGAAGTGACCAAAAGCATAGCTGAGGACCCGAAACGCAATACCGGTCAACCCTTCGGTCGGGAGTATACGCTAGCGTAGGTCGGTGAATGCTAAACACGGGACGCACAATTCGCATTGAATTAGTAAGTCTAGAGGTCGACAAAGAAGTCCCTCTGGCTCGCTAGTGTGATACAGGCTTGCCGTCTGAGCGCGGCGTCCGCTGGCATGGAACAAGTAAGTCGTACTTAGCTCGAAGACTGTGTTGAAAACCTTTCTGGCAGTGGTAGTCTCCTACTGACGGCAGACAAGACAGACGTTTGATTTCCTCATGCCTCCGAGAATGTCTGTCTCGGGCTCTGATCATGATGTTGCAGGTAGCGGAGGATCCAAGGAAAACCGAGCGTGTGAGAATTTGGAAAACGACGCCGCGCTGCTACTCAACGTTCAACGTTCAACGTTCAACGTTCAACGTTCAACGTTAACGTTCAACGTTCAACGGCGATCGGCGGCACGATGCAACTACGCGTACTAGTACATAGAGTATACCCCCATTACCAGAGGTGACCCAGCCCAATATTGGGGGACATTGCTAGGACTACGTACGAGTAATCGAAGTAGCCCGTTATCGATTCATTCCCCTCCAATTTTCACCAATTGGCTCGATTCCAAGCATTTCCGAGCAATCAAGTTCTCTGTTTGACTGAGACTACTTCTTGGTGCGCCTGATTCTTTTTTCGAACTCATGGATGACGCGATGAAGTTCAACGCATAACTGAGCTGGCATAATGCTCGGCAGGCCGGGCTCTCTGTCCACACTCTTTGGAATTCGACTGAAATATGAGCTTTGCATTCAAGATGAGTGCTATATTTTTCCGGTTGATCTATTATTCTCTCTCCGGAGTCCGGTCTCTCTGGCACGCGTTGGTTATCCATGTCACCTAGTGACTGGGATACATGTCTGCCCACTGTAGTACGCTCAAATACCACTTCTTCGAGATTTTCACGTCGATATATGATTGAAATGTGTACTGCGTATCGTTTCAAGTACTCTGATACGTACTCATAACTCGCAATTGAATCCCGTCCTGAATCGGTGGGTTTCTCACATCATTTCCATCTCTCAGCGACGGATGATTTCACCGGCAAGCCCCACAAGCTTGTCTTCATAGATTCCTTGTCACACTGTTATAGGTTCCTAGTACTGAGCGTCATGCATCCTCCTGCGTATCAGTACCCGGGAGACCAACATCGTCATCACCAAGGTGCATCCTATGTTTCTATCAGTATAGTCTTCATGCTAACGCCCAATGCAGATTCCTTCTGTATGGGCTTCCAAAATAGGTTGGCAAATGAGGTATGAATCTCACTGAGAAAGGCCCGCCTGTTCGTCTTCACAGAAAAGTACGAGGTTCACGGTATGAGCAGAAATCTCAACTGGTCACTTATATATACCTGGTTTAGTTGCAGAGTCGCTCCATAGAAGAGTCGAGATGGACTTCAGCAGAACGTGTCAGTTTCGCTGTCTATGGGGAAACTGCCCTCTTTCTTTCACATCATACATCGACCTCTGCGATCATGTCCAGTTGTTTCATCTCGGAATTCCTTGCGAGTGGAATGGTTGCAATTTCGCTATCAAAGTATCCGACGACATCCAGCAGCCAGGCTTCGAGCACACCACACCCCGTGTCAACCTTGTGAAGCCCCAGCTGCTTCGAGGGTTACGAGACCATGTCGTAAAGACACATATCCCTTATGCCGACTTCTCTGAACATGAACATGGAAAACGAATTTGTAACTGGCGTGGATGTGGTTCATCCTTCACGGGAAAGCTGCAACAACACATCCTCAGTGCGTATCCTTGTATTTTACATATTGAACGCGCTGATCAGTTTGCGCGTACTCTTCAGCCCATGTACCTGTCAGAGAGCACTACTGTATTGGCTGCACGTACTCCTCGAAGCGCAGACAGGACCTCGATAGACATATGTCAAGGTGTCTGCATGTGAAGGACGTGCAGCAGTTCGTGAAGGTCGTAGCGGAGTACAATGTATTGACCTCAGAGCCGGCGTACGCATCCCACACGGTGAGTACTTCCGTTCCTAGGCATATTTCCGTGAGCTTACACGACCCGTCACAGAACGCTGCGTTCTCAGCACATTCTTGTGAATCCGGGGTAAGTACGTACCGAATGTCATTGTCTTGATAAACTGCTCTGAGAGTACAGGGATAGCGACTCTGACATGGCTGGTGACTGCTACAAGTATCTGAGAGAGCTCGTCATACCGTTTGATCTCCGTGACAACTTTATATACAAGAACTATGTATGTATCTTAAACTCTTGTATCCGTCGCGTCGTGAGGAACTCGACAACGATATAGCGAGAGCAACAACATTGCCCAGGCTCCAAAGAAAAGGACGGCACAAAGGAAGTATGATCCAATTACGACCCCCCGACTTGTCCGACTCATATGCGCCTCTAAACCCAGAAACACAGCCATAGCAAAAGCTACGGCGAGGGATGCGAACGACCTAGAAGTCGACGGTCAAGGGCCTGAAATAAGAAACGGCATTCAGTAAAACACGAACCAATGCATCAACCATTCGGGAAGCTGAAGCAAGGCCATGCTGAGGTGCCGACTTGTTTGAATCATCTACATAATCTTGTTAAGGCACGCTCCGATACTGAGTCCGTTTGCATTACCTTTACCCAAGTAGGTGTACACTGATCATCGAGTGACTGCGTCAAATACACTCTCAGTTTCCATGAAAGTAGGGTGCTTGTCAAACTAGTCATCGCCGCCGTAGACAATGGGACGAATACAAGGGAGACGCATGTTACAGGAAGAAATTGCGGTATCGCAAATGTTGCCCTGTGTTAGGATGGTAGGGTGTTAGCTGAGGGAAAGCGCAATAGTCATGAATTAAGCACACACATTAAGGAAATATTGGCCACTGAAATGGTGTTCTGATATTGGCAACATCTGTCCTCAACGAATTTCTTCCAACGACTAGAGTCTAATGTTCCTTCTGCGTCTTGGAGAGGAATGGCGGAGGATAGTAAATAGTCGAGGGACAAGAATATCGACGAGAGTGACTCAGCGCAACCCTTGAAGGCGCAGAGAGTACGAGACTTGATAGATACCATGGCAAGAGTATAGATTGGTGAGGGTCTTTGTTTCTGGTCGCGTACAAGTATTCTGCCTTATAAGCAACATCCCACAACGCGCATCTGGACCTGGATTATCATTATGTCCTCGACGAGAATTATCATAACCATGGCGAGATTACTATTGAGGTAGAAAGCTGCCATCCACTTACGGTGACTTCGCACCGAATGAGATTTCTGTGAGCGCGCAGAAGTGGCCCGGTCCAAGCGCCAGCAGATCTTCTATGCACTGCCTGCGAGGAGGATGCTACTCTTTGGAGTCTCTGGAATGAATATTCATGGACTTTCTAGGAGCCGGTGAGGAAGCTATAAGATCTTGCCGCGGCGGTGGAAAGTACTTGTACAATTTGATTCATGTAAATTTCTGGGTATCACGAGAACATGACAGGACTACTCATGTGTTCGATTAGAAATACAGAAAAATGTTTGAGTCAATTTGTGTCGCACGTACAGAGAGTGAAAGTGGTAATCCAACGGTGCAAGGAGTGCGTTAAAGGGTAGGTTCGGGTTCCTCGCTATCCGCATTGATTCTCAATACCTTCACCCACTCACGATAGTTGAAGTTGCCAGAACGGTCCGCAAAGGGCGGCTTCAAGAACTTCTCAATCTTCATGGAAATGTGAGAGTTTGAAGACATGCACCATGTATATGGAATTCACCTCCTGAATATTCATCTTCTCACCGACCTCGCCAAGCCACTTCCTCATCTCATCACAATTGACAACGCCAGAATCATTTTCATCGAAACATTCAAAGGCGGCCAAAAGTTCTTGCTCGGTGTCGAAATCGTATAGATGTTCTCCCATCATGGTGAGGAACATAGGAAACGTAATACCCCTGTCGTTAGACGAGTCTGTTTCCACCGACGGCAACCGAGAGTGTGCAGCACTCCCTCTGCGGTCCCCTGGTCGATCGGCGAGTAATTCATCCATTGTGGACTTTGTGGGTGTTATGCCTTAGTTATGGAAAGTACTCCAGTAAGGTCGACTGATGAGGAAGAACTGTATTTACCTAGACTGGCGAATATATGCTTCAGATCTTGTTCACTGACAATCCCATCTCCGTCGCGGTCTATGAGTGAGAACGCCTCACGGAATTGCTGGATCTGTCCCGGTTGGAATAACGAGAACACCCCCGAGGGCTCGCGTCGTTGTCTAGATTTCTGGGACTTCGACAACTTGGTGGGAGTGGATGTTGGGGTAATATCTGGGGAAAGATAATTCGGATAGCGAGACATTATGTGTGATGTCGCTCTCGAGGTTTCAATTGATTGACGGAAAGACCACTAATGGATACGTCCAGCTGTGGTGGCGACACACGAACTTGTTTGAAGGTGGTGGACGCGTCGTATTACTGCGTAGACGCTGAGACGCGTGTTGGTAGCCAGGACTCGTGACTGGCTAATTATGGAGACTCGGATCAATATTGGGAAAAAGTGAGCTCCTTGAAAGTAACAAAGTGAGAACATGCGAGACATGGAATAGAGATAGTAGAAAGGCAGTAATGGTTTCACGGCCATACAGGCAACAGAGTCTGACAGACACGATAGGAAGTCGAGAAAGACGCAACATCCCCCCCCCCCCCTTTTTCTTTACCGCTTAGAGAACATCCTCCATAAGTACCCAAGCACCAGGGCCTTCGGCAACCACTTAAACAAGGCGAACATTGTTGAATTACCACCGAGACTCATATATCTTGGAGGATTCTTCTTGATAACAGCCTGCACCACCCTCCTAGCAAACTCGTCAGTCGGCATTGTGTTAGAGGAACTCTGGCTGGCCGAAATTCTGCGCATAATTTGAGGTATGTAGTCTTTGTAGATCGTATCCTCAGGCAAATGGAAGGTAGCCTGTTGGTTTGCAGAGATGTTCGAGCGAACAGCTCCCGGAGATACGAGGACGACATTCACGTTGAATGGTTTACACTCCATCCATAGTGTATCTGTGATAGCGTGTACTGCAGCCTTCGCAGCAGAGTACATCCCGTTCCACGGTGTTGCGCTGAAATCGACAGACATGTAAGCTAGCTTTCTGCGCGTAACACGATATGTGGGCATTCAACGTACATATCAGCCACAATGGAACCGATATTTATTACAGTCCCGCTCTTACGTTTGGCCATGTGGGGGATGACGAGTTTGGCCATGCGAACAACGGAGAAGGTATTCGTCTCGAATGCCTGACGAATTTGGTCTATGGAAAGATCAATGATGGGACCTACGTACCGTCATCGGTGCAGTCTCACTATCAGCACTTCTGGTGACAATACGTGCTCAACTCGCTTACCAGCACACATAGCCCCGGCATTGTTGACAAGAAAATCGATGTGACCACATTCTGCAATGACGGTATCGACAACTTGTTTCGCATTTTCGTCGCTATGGACGTCAAGGACCAGTTTCGAAATTGACGAATGAGCGAAGCCTTCCATGGCCTCAAGCTTTCTTGCTGTTGCATAGACTTTGATGCCCTGCGCCGCAAATTCTTCACATCTGTTTTCCGAGGTAAGCCTGAGTTGAGGTAATTGTGCCATCCCACGTACAGAGCAAAACCGATGCCCCCCTTCGAGCATCCTGTAATCAGAGCCACCTTGCGGGTTTCTGCTGTCGCTCCTGACATGATAGACGAGGCTGAAGACTGAACGGTGGGTGTGGGGTCACTCCTGCGGGTTGAGTCTCGGCACTAGTGAGACGCTATATATGTACACTCCCGGGACCGGTAAGCTCGATTACCACTCGTTCCCTGAACGGTTTCGATTTGAATCACAAGTACCTGGCAGGTGTGAACGATGTGCGGATGGAACACCACCGTCGGCCATGGCGTGTTCCCATCCGCCGGTGGTATGAATTGATCATGTATCGTACGTGATACACTCCTTATCAGCAAACAGTGACCTCACGCGATGTCTCGGCCTTTGTTTACTCTGGTGTAATAATGGCAGGCTGATAAAGCTTTGGAGCTTGAAGGTTCGATGAAACATCCTAGTCGGTGGGTGTCAGGGTGAAGCTGTAGACGCAGGAGCCTGGGGACTCCGAGCCTCGACTCGACAAACTTATTAGTCAAATCAAAGCTCTAAAACTCAAAAGACCCGAGCAACCTCACGTACAGTACCTGGCTTCCTGCCAACGCCACTAAGACGTGGAGCTGCTACTATATGCGCATTTTCTCGCCGTTAGAAGCAACACACTCGGAGACCATATGCGTGGCTTACAACAGATGTCAAGTACTTATACGTTGTACAGGGATTTGGGATGCAAGAATAACAGATAACGTTGATACAAACGCGTCCTATGCCGCGTACAGAGGCCGTATTATAGCTGTTGTGGGAGGGAATCTCGAGATGGTACTACGTGATACTACTACAGAAATGGAGCTGGAAAGCGATAGAAAACACGGCGATAATACCCAGAGTCTATAAATGAGTCAAGGAGATGATCCACGAAAGAACCAAAGTGAAGCGATATGCAGGGGTCGTTATTACATCGTAATGGCTTCTCCAATGGAGAAGTGAACTTGATCTCCTTCGGCTAGTGTCAACCGGACAGGAAGGCGAGGATCGATGCGCACAGGTGCACTCGATCCGACGAAGAAATCACCGCGAGTGAAGTTACGGGTGATGGCTGCAGCTTCCTCCTCGGTGAGTTGTCGTGGACGTTTTGTGGGACGAAAAGAAGAGCTTCCTGGATTGCCGAAACTGTTACTGTAGTCGTAATATTGAGGGTGACCTAGGGGTTGTATTGGGGGACCGTATGGCATGGGTGGAGGAGCAAAGACTTGAGCTACGTTGACGCATTAGCGGCAAAGATACAGAGCGTATATACGAAATATTACATACGAGGAGGTTGGTTCTGACCAGTGTCTGTGTCGGGATCAGGGTATGTACAAGACGCACCAAGGCCTCGCTTCAGGCAGCTCTAGTGAACCGAGTGTGAGCCGGCATACCAATTGTTAGTTAGAGATCTTACAGACCTGGCACGGCAAGACTTCACTACATCGTGTCTTACCTGCATGGCAGGCCGTGCAGGCTCGGCGAACGGAGGGAGCCTTGGCTTCATAGGGGTCGGGCTCGGCGTGAACTACGGCGCACCGAAAATTATGTGATGCGACTTACGCTTGCGTACACCGTCTGCGGAGGTTGTGGAGGATGTCGGTGGTTGACCATGGAGGTCGTTGCCGAGTTGAGGAGGTTGTTGCAGTTGCTGAGTATCGATCGACGGAGGAGCACCGTCCTGGGCCGGCGTAGAGCCCTCGCTGAGTGCCGACATGGAGGTGATGGGCGGGGGTGGGCGGGCAGTGCGGTGGAGGGGCCGTCCTCGCTCGGAGTGGAAATATATATCCCGGGCGTCTACTCCGGCTTCTCCGTGTTTTCTCTTGTTTGTTCCCACTGAATTATGCTGCCGGAGACCGCCGTTCGCCGGCTCTGGCCGGTGCCAGCCGGTGCCTGCTCGGACTGCCGGACTGCCCGAGTCTCCTTTTCCGGCGGAGCATTTCCCCGGCTTATTTCCACCACCGAGGCCGATGATCCTCCTGCCGCATGCCGCCGCTCAATCCTTCAAAGACAACGGTGACCTCCTTCAGGGAAGGCTGTCGACAACGCGAGCGACGATGAGCGACCCTCTGCAGCCACCAGTCCCCTTCGACGATTTCACCTTCTCGTTTGACCCCGCGCTTCACAATCTATTCCCTTCACCGCCTCCATTACCCTCCTCCGCAGATCTCTTCTCACCGTCAGAAACCACCAACTTACTTGGTTTCCTGGATAACCTCGACTGGAATTTGGAGGCGGAGGTTCTAAATGTTGCAAATCAGCAACAACAGCCGGATTCGCACGGTTTTGCGGACAACAGTATGCATACATCGCCACCCCTGCCATCCCCTGCACCGGTGAACCATCAGTCATCGTACGCGGAACATCAGCAGGCGAATAGTCCACACGAGCATATGTCGCATTCGACCTCACATCCCCCTCCCAATCCTCATGAAACATCCCCCACATCATCCTCATCGGCAACCCCTCCAATGACGCAGCTGGCTGCTCAGGCGAAGCCTTTACTGAGTACGCCGCAGAAAAGGCTAAATCATATCATGTCCGAACAGAAGCGTCGGAACGCGATCAGGGACGGTTACGTCCAACTCACTGCGTTACTTGCACCTGCTGGAGCACCCCCAGGTGCTGGTATGCCTACTCGGGGTCGACCAAAGGGGAGCAGCAGTCGAAATAACGGGAGAGGAGGCAAGGGGGCGACGTTCAAAGGAAAGAGTGGCATCCTTTTCAGGGCGGTGGAATACGTTCAGTGGTTGGAGGAAGGCCGGAATGCATTGCTGGCCGAGGTAATGAAGGCGGAGGCTGCTGCAGGGATCCATTATTCGTGATATGGTTGTTTGCGTTTGAGGGTCCAGTGTTACCCTCACTAACATCCGATCACCTTCGCCCAAATAACTCGACGCTTTACATAACTTATGAACTCATTATCTCCTCCCGAGAGCTCTGCATTTTGTACAATTATCGCATCAATCCCAGATCCGGAGTGTATTTGTACTTCTGAATTGACAATGATTCCTGTCAGGTTTTGCTCAGGGTTGGCTGCTAGCAACGATCGTTCCTGTGCGGCAGCAGTGCCACCAGACTGGCTTCATCCAAGCTCGTTTTGACACCAAGGTGAGCTTCGCAGTTTCCTGCGATTGTATATGGTCAGACAGAACGAAGAGTGCTTCTGTGGCCGTGTATCGTGCTCAGGCTGTCATAACCCAGCATCGGTAAAATCCGACGGTAACCCGACATCAATGCAAACCCATTATTTCTTGCCTCCCAAACAGAGAGTCCCTACAAGTCCGGTAGAATGGCCCATACCGACATTGAGGCTCCGTGTGGATGATCTAGAGCATCCTGGTGCTCAGATCTTTTTCAACCACATTCAACCTTACGATGCCCTCAGAACTGCGATCATGTCAGTGTATACATGGTTATATACCCTCGAGACAGTTCCACGCGAGTAAGTGAGGCAGGTTCTTTTGGAATTCGGTCTGAATGTAACCGTCGCGTGCGCATCTAGGGTCGAAGTGATCAACCTCGTACTACGCTCCATGCCGGGAGGCGTCGCACATACAACGGGCACATCCATATACAAAGAAATCCATTTCTCACTCGAGCACATCCAGAATTGCGCTGACCGCGCAGAGAAGGAGATCATGGGCGTGCTTACGCACGAAGTAGTGCATTGTTTCCAGTTCAATGGGAACGGTAAAGCTCCTGGTGGGCTTATTGAAGGTGTAGCCGGTTCGTCGCAGTCTAATCGCCCTCATCTGAGCTTGACGTCGAAGCTGATCTTGCTTTCGACGGCAGATTGGGTTCGTCTGCACGCGGGTCTTGCACCTCCTCATTGGAAAGCCCGACCAGGCGATCGATGGGACGCAGGATACGATTCCACGGCGTACTTCCTAGACTGGATGGAGGGGAAGTATGGTACCGCGAACGGACTGGTTAGGACTATCAACCTCACGTTGAGGGACAGAGAGTACGAAGATGTGATATTCAAGGAACATACAGGGAAGAAAGTTTCGAAGCTTTGGAAGTTGTATTGCGACTATTTACAGGAGAACAATAAGTAATGCATCCTGTAAGACTTCAGGTTCAAGTACATACATAGGGCGGATTAACTTTTGTATGGAATAGTTACAGTAGCAAGATCGGATGCAGAGAAATATTGGTTTGGAAAAACTTGAATAGCAGATAGACATAAGATACACTACTGCTACATCCATTGTGCATTGATTAAGGCGCGAATTGTGAGGTATCAGCGATAGTGTGGAGATCGGAAGAGAGGGAAGTAGCGACTGGCAAAGAGCCAGAGACAGAAAAGCAACGACGAAAGCATCGATATCTAGGGGAGGAGAAATGGAACGAGAAAAGCATCATGCAAGCACACATACTATCCCCAATCTTCGCCTAGTTCCCTAGCTAAAAAGTCATCATCTTCATCAATACCAAGATTTGATCCGTCATCGTCCTCTCCATCCTCTGCATCGTCCTCATCATCTTCATCCATTTCACTCGCTGCGTCCCTCGGGGTTGTAGCCTTACTTCCTCTCTTACTACTACTACCATCAAGCTCCTCACCACCCTCGTCCTCTTCGATGATTTCTCCAGCCATAGACTTGGCAATGTCCGCGGCGGAGAACGCCTCTTTCAGTTTCGACGCTCCTGAACGGTCTGCTGCCACTTTCTTCCGTTTGGCTAGGGGAGATCGGAGAACGTCCGAATTCGCGCTTGCGCTCGGTCCCGCATCTGACGTCGGCGTGATGCTTCTAAGTCGTTTTCGTTTCTTTCTTGGCGTTGAATTAGTACTACTGTTAGCGAGCGATCCGAAAGTAATTAGCTGGATGGTTGAATTTGGATGAACGTTTGTGGTCAAACAAACCTGATGATACTATTCGTTTCATCTGTCCAATCTTCGTCTTCCGTAACTTGCCCACTCCTCGTCTTCACACTCCCCTCGTCATCATCACTCTCGTTCATAGCAGCCTCAACCTCATTATTTATCTCATCCCAATCAATCTCATCCAACTCCAAGTCCGCATCTACTCCCCCGCCAGCAGCGGCGGCAGCGGCAGCGGCCTTATTCGCTCGCCGAGTCTCATCGTCCCAGTCATCCGCGTCTGGCTCCGGGTCTGAAGAAATTTGATGTTGATCTTGTTGGTCCGAGAGAGGGGAGACTGGACCGGACATGCTAGGGATAGGTTCAGGATCCATTAGGTACGGACCTTCTTCTTGCCGGTGCCAGAACGCTATTGAATCTGTGAACCAGGACAACCACACGATCTTGATCCCGCCTTGTCGCCGCGCCGCGTCAACTTTTTGGGTTCCGCGCTATATATGCAAGTAGGAGATCAGTGAAAAAGAGGATGCGAGGGCGAAATGCGCACCTTTGCAGCTACAACGTGTGTGATCTTAGGATTCAACTCTCTATAACACTTGGCTCCGAATGCCAGAGCTGTCCTCCAAATCTCCGTCGACTCTGGGTTGACGTCCAAAGGGATCACACTCGAAAAGAGAATATGAACGCCTTCAAAAGTGTGCATGCGGATTTGAGGAATGATCGCCTACAAGTACCATTTTGTGAGGATATTGAGGTGAGACTGAGACATACGCTATGTATTGAACGTACTCTAACATCGTATGGAACTTGAGATGGATCCTTCCGCTTCCGTTTCTGTGAGGATTTGTTTTGTTCCTGATCTAGATCCTTGGCATCGAACGCATTGTAGAATCGCCTATGCACTTCATCCAGAAGCTATACGTAACAGAAGGTTAGCGACTATACCGAAATGTACTGGATAGAACAGAAGTGGTCTGCATACATTGCGCACACGGACAAGTTCGATGTCATCGTTCCTCAGCAATGCCTTTCGAACGACCTTCTCCTTTGGTCGCGCGGAAGTCGATGCTTCACCATTTCCGTTGCTTGTCGATTTTTCGCCCTCCGCACTTGACGACGCCTCGGCTTTGTCAGTTATAGTGGAGTCTACTTGGGAGGCCTCTTGAAGCTCTTCTTGCTTCTTTGCCAGAGGTCTTTCTTCGACCTGAGCATCAAGTGCCATGTGATTTCGCGTCAGTATCTCACTCTTCCGGGCAGCCTCTGATTCGTCGACTTCGATGGGACCGTTAGGGACCACAATCGCTTTCTCCGAAGAGGATGGAGGTGCTGAGGAGGCTTCTGTTGGTTCAGGGGTGGGCGTCGTTGGAGTGACAGCGGGTACACCTGGCGGAAGTGGTGGTGTCATGGGCTCAAGTTTGGGGAGGAACGCCGAGTTGATGTCGCCGATTCCAACAAAGAAGTCGTCTGCAGGAACATTGGTGAGAATATGTGCAAATGAATGGAAACACTTGCGCACTGACATGGAATAACTTTGACTAGGTTGGGACTCCATTCCCAGACGTCTGCACGATCATCAATAATCACGACCATACTTTGATCACAGGGAAAGAGTCGCTGCAGGCTCTTTTGCGTTAGACCTTTGATTGCAGAATAAACGCAAATAGTCAAGGGGGGTTAGGGTCAGCATGGGACTACTGTACTTACTTCCGCTTTCGTCTCTAGAGAGGATTCGTCCGCCAAAGAACTTCCCATCAGGATCAATGGCTGCGCAGACTTCTTCTGCATAAGCACGTGTACCCATGGTATATACATGCATTTCATACTTGGCTGCCATGGCTTTCAAGAACTCCTGCCAGCCAGGACTATACAATGGTGTCAGAGTGTACTCGCTCGGATGCACGCACTTGAACCTACCGTGGTTTGATGTAGTACATGCAACCATCTTGTTCTACACTCTTTGCGCCCCGTCTTGGACCACGGACATCAGCTTGACCAAGTGCTTCAGGACCGAGTCTGAACTTCTTGACATCTTTGAGAGCTTCCCAATTGGGATTAACCTCGTCGTCCGAGTCAGAGGCAGTCCCGTCTGACTCCCCCTCATCATCCCCGGTCTTACTTTTCTTCTCGGCCGCACGCTTTGCTCTGCGTGCCTCCCACGCTTCGCCCTCTTGGATCCATTCCCCCACTGTCGGATCAACGGTGGCGTGCACGATGGTCTGGTCGAGATCTACAATGAGAGACAGCTTGCGCGACTTGAGGAGGTGCTCAGCGGTCTCGCGTTCTATGCGCTGTGCTTCTTCAAGAGAGACAGTAGGTCCGTTGGCCAAATGGGTCATTTGAATCGAGGCGCGCTGTGCGTCGGAGAAGCCATTGTAATCGGATCTGAAGAGAGGGGGAATGAAGGGGTGCTCAAACAAGAAGCAAGAGAACACGCACATTGTCATATCCTTTCCACACAAACAGCATAGACCTCCGAGTTGCATGCTGTGTTTACAGGGCTCATTGATGAGAACGGCTGGGACCTCCTTTGCCCTGCGTTGCGAGACGACGTCGCCCGGATTGAAGTTCCACTTTTCAACGGTCCCCTCTATTGAGGAGTCCCATGTGCCAAAGCGGATTTCCGGAGGTTGGTTTGGGGAGATGTGCGTGAAGGAGTAGCTGAGGAGACGGGAGCCTCTGTTGACGGTGGAGGAGGGCGGGGCAGCATTGGCAACAATCTTGAGGGGATACGGGAGGTTGGGGGGAAGATAAAGCTCGGTCGGTTCAGACATGGCATGCAGGCTGTTGCGCCCGACGACGGACGCGATGAGCAGGTATGTCGCAGCGCAATGGCACTCGCAGGACTGAGGATGCGCTCACTCAGGCTTCTCGCCCCGCCGCGGCATGTGACCGTGTTTGGCCGTGTTTGCGCCTCTACTCAACGCCAGTGTCTCTGGCTCACTTGTGCTCTTTGGGACAGATCACATCCTGCCTTTCTGCGAGGATATAGAGGAAGTATGACGACCGTGCCGAAAACTAATGGGGAGTTGATTGAATGGACTTCCAGAGCCTGAGGAGTCTCAACCCGAACCTATAGCGGTACTAGGTTCTGAAAAGACCAGGTATGTTTCATCTTGCATGTCCCACATGGCGAGATGGCCGAGCGGTCTAAGGCGCCAGACTAAGGCATAAGTGCACCGGGGCTGACTCCATCTGGTCCGAAGGGGCGTGGGTTCGAATCCCACTCTCGTCACTGATTTTGGATCAAATGTATCCCCAATTTCATTTCCATCCACTCCACTTTTTTCACCTGGCTGTTAGCCAAACATGAGCTGAACTGCGGCCTCTCCATTGTGCTCCTCCATTGTGTATATATGTTACATATGCGTGACCATCCCACAATCAGCCTAGGATCGCGGGTACAAACTACAGCTTCACACAGAGACGTCGCCAAACATGATCTTCAGGTTCTCGATGCTGTCCGGATCCCCACGACCCTTCCCATTGAACGCCTCCTGCACAATGGCCGTCTTGCGCTTCTGAATCTGTAGAATGCGTCCTTCGATTGTGTCCGCGACCTAGACACACATTGAATCAAGGACACTCTCGATACATTGAAGGAACTCACGATGAAATGCTTGACATAAACGGTTCGTTCTTGACCGATCCGATGCACGCGGTCGATTGCTACAAGTAGAAAACTGAGATTGAGTATCGAAAACTATGTCTACGGATAGGACTTAACCTTGGTTCTCCGTCGCGGCATTCCACCAGCAGTCCATCTACATTGTCACGAGTTAATGATGAAGAGATATTCTCCTGAGTGATACGCACCATAAATACGTGATTTGCGTTTGTCAACTAGGCTTGCGATCAACATTGTATCACCTAGCATCAAGACTGAGAGCCACTCACATTTAATCCAACACCACCAGCCTTAAGACTGATGATGAGCACCTTCGGTTCTCTCGACGACGATTTGAACTCAGAGATGGCGGCGTTCCTCTTTTTTATGTCCATTGTGCCATCGAATCTATACCAAGTGAATTGTTCTCGATTTAGGACGGTCTGTATCAAGTCCAAGAAAGAAGTGAATTGAGAGAAGACGACGGCGCGGAAACATGGATCTTGGTCTTGCAACCGTTCTGGAGCCGCATGTTCAGGTGAGCTCGCGCAAGTGTATCGAAGAAAAACTCACTAAGATGTTGCGTCAGAGCATCTAGTTTTGTCGATGACCGGAAGTCGTTTCTTCTAAGGGTGACCATAGGCGGTGATAGTTTCTGCGAACCGTTTGCTTCGTCTTCTTCAACCTTAACAGTTTCCCTCGACCGAACGACTTCGAGAAGCTCTGATTCCTGCAGATGAAAGCTATTTAGTGCAGTAGCGGAATACAGCAATAAAGAAAGCTACCGTTATTGGCCCCCTCGAACAAGTCGGACATCGTCCATCTTCGCCTTTCTCCTTACATCGTTCAATAAATGCGACGATGCAGTCTTTGCAGCTGTGCTGTTCATTTAGCTCAAATTAACGATCAAATCATACCACAACGACGTACCATTGATGCATGCACTGAGGAATGACCATCGGCGAATCCATAACATCGAAACAGATAGGACATTCTGGATTCTCCTCCTGCCCCAAATTATTTAGGACCTCCTCAGCGTATGCATTTCCTCCTTTGCCTTCCTCGGCCTCGGAGAACTGTTTGATCATCTCGTCAACGTTTATAGGGTCGCTTGAAGACTTTCCTTTGTTCTTGGCCTCATCAGATATGACGAGACTTGGGTGGAGGACTGCTCTACGAAGACGCATGAGCATCGCCAGAATGTGCGTATAGTTCTTGCTGACGAGGCCTCTTGCATTGAGGTTTTCGAAGTCTGCTTTCGCATTCGAGTAGAGGGAATCGTAGATCTTGCGTTCTAGAGGAGAGAATTCTAGCGTTTCTACAGTAACCTATGATCCGTTCAATACGAGCTATTTGAACCAGTCATCTCGACTCACCTCTTTAGGGGGCAACTCGATGATCTTCCTGCCATCGCTGTCCCGCATGTTCTTCTCTCGACGGAGAAGAATGGTCTCTAGAATAATTTGGACAACCTCGATTGCCTTCGGGTCTCGCGCGAGGAAGGGCAATGTGATGAATCTATATGATGCAAGTTTGAACTTAGTGAACGTCATTCCCTCCATCCTGTGCTGTGGTACTAACGAGCGGAAGAACGCATGGTTCGACCATGGCTCAAAGTTGAGGAATTTCCTTTCGTAGATTGGTTTGGTCAGTCGAGAATAAAGACAGGACAAAACACGCGACTTACAGCAGCGAGTATAGGTCTTCCAACCTGTTCACAATTGGTGTACCCGTCACAGCCCATCTCCGTCTGGCACGAAGAGCATATACGGCTTTCGCAGTCTTGCTTTGGCGCGACTTACAATGATGTGCTGGAATATGGCTCAACAATCGTAGAATGTGGGAACAGGGTCATGTACTGTACCTTCGTCAAGAATAACGCCTGGAATACGAAACGAATTATTCAGAACTGGAAAGATATTGATATAGTAGGGAATAACTCACGCATCCATTCAACTAGTGAGTGGAGAAGTGGAGAATCCGCATGTCGTCAACATGTATCACATAACAGAGGAAAGTTCACCTACTCTCAAAAATAGGCGAAGGTATCTTCTGATGTTTCGCATGCTCACTCGCCAATGTCCCATAGCTCGTGATGACCACATTGATAGGAGAGTTCTCCTCATCGCTTTCCTCGCCTCCAACGACGCTATCCAGATCCAAGCGTCCCTGACCATGCCATACCAACATTCTGAATGTACCTTCCTTACTGGATCGCTTTAACTCTTCCGCCCACTGATTCAATAAGGACGTCGGTGCTACAATTAGAGTTGCAGAAGGTCCTTTGGGGTCTATAGTGGACTTGTCGGGTCTCGTTGGTCGGAAGGCGCTGTTTAATTTGATTTGACGGGGTTTGTTGGATGTAGCGATTGCGGGGAGTGGGTCCTCAGGGGCACGAGCGGTTTGCATGAGCGAACTGAGCATAATGGTCTTACCCATTCCCACTGAGATTATCATTAGAACCACGAAAAGCGGCGAGAAGAAAGAATACACATACTCTCTGTAATATAAAAAGCAGACATTCAATGCGGGCTCAAGATTGTATTGGGGAGCTTACGTACCGTCAGCCAAGACACCACCTTTGAATTTCTTTTCTGCTTTCGGGAAGTCAAGGCTGAGTTCACCCGAATATTCATTGAAATAAAAAGCCTTTTCGTCGGCGGTCAGGTCAATGACGCCGTCATTAGGTTCCAAAGGAAATAAATATCTTTCGAAGTCAGTGAGACGGAGAATGAGGAGACTTGGGAATTTTGGCTAACTCTTTCCATAACGGATGCATCGAAAATTCCTCGCGTGCGACATTATCTCCCGTTTCCTGGGAGTGCATCCACCTTTGAACACGTTGCTTATGAATCAAGGATATCCTCCACTGAGTCAATATACTCACATGAGTGCCTGCTTCTGGTATGGCCGCAACGTCAATGTGAAGGTATCCGGAGGTTCCATTTCAACCAACGTTTTATCGTTTCGCTGAGCTCTGTCGACACGATGAGATTCAATGATATGCAAATCGCCGCATACGATGGAGTGCTCGTACTTTTTGTAAATCAAATTGAGTTCATTCTCGGATAAGTCGTCACCGTCGGCTTCGACCTCAATCTCTTCGCCGTCACCAACAATCTCCTTCTTAATTGTTTGTTTACCCTTGTTCTTGGGCCTCTGGGCAAGTAAAGCCAAGTCATCCGCATCAAGTTCGCCTTTCCGACGCTTAGCTGAAGACGTTCCCTTGCGAGGCTTGATGTTGAGGGCATCGAAGAGGCGGAGCAGTGCACCTTTCCGCTCCCTCAAAGTTTGTTCGGTCTCAGTCTCTCTGTCTTCGGAGAACATGGTCTTCGGCTGATCATCATCATGTCTGCTGATTGGCTTGAAAGCTGAGCTTTTGATGTATACGTTGAGTGACACGATGATCTCAGCGCCAGAGCGCAGAGTATCAGGACAGTCTATCACCGTGCTGTTCCGAAATTCGATGATGTCTACATATTGCATATTCAGCTATTCCAGTGAAGTGCGTTGATTACCTAGTTACGAACCGAGATCAAGAAGTTTTGAGACCCATGAAGCAACGTCCTGCGGCAGACGAGCAAACTCTGACAAGCAGACCAATCGTGAACAATAATACAGTGATTGTTCAATGCCTTTCTCACCAGACCCTGAGTTGTTCGCTAAGCGCACCACTGTGTTCTCCGATTTCTTGACTGGTTTCGCCGGATGTTGAGGCTTGAGCATGGTGGCGATCGATAATTGCTTCTTGCCAGCTTTATAATTGACCCCCTTTTGTAAATCCACTTTTTTGGGAGGAGTGTTTCGAGGCGCGTCCCTCTGTACCTTGATGATATCTCCGGACTTGACGTAGTTCTTTCCCCTGACAGTACTCCATGCATCGCCGACCACGAAGGAGCCCAAGTAGAAGATATCGGAAGGTTTCTGTTCTTGAGTGATCGTTTTCGGTGACACTTTGCGTCTTTTATTTGGAGGGCCTTCTTCGTGGGTCGGGGAAGCCCTTGACGAATGGTTCCTTGAGTTTGACGCGACTTTACCGGAAGATACACTTGTGACACTGGGGGATCGAGGTTTAGGGGGTTCAACTACACTTGCATCGATGTCCATAGGAGGGTCAGCAAAGGGTATGTCCCCGAGAGTACCAAACTTCGCGTCGTCAGCATCACTTTCATCGGCGAAGAACAATCCAGAGCTAGGCGAACTGGCAGGAGGTGAAGAAGCACGAGGCTGCACAGCAGCATCAGTCACTTCCCCTTCGTCTTCGGACTCGGCAAAGAATAATGGTTTCTCGTCTGTGGTGTCCATCCCAGGCGCGATTACGGGAAAGCTATAGTGTGAGGTTCCGAAGCTGAGACTTAAGCTTGAACGCGACTCGACGCGTCCTAATTGAAAAGCAGACAGGCGCTCGAGGCACGCGACCGACGCGTACCGGGACAAACAAAGGACAAACAATCCCGATTGGGTAAACGGTCTGCAGGCAATTTCGAGAAGTCGACTGCAGCTTGCGTACTGCATCTCATTTTCTTACCCCATATTTGCCAAAATGCAGCGTGGACTGCCCATGGTATGTGTACTATTGAAGGCGCGGGCGACGAGATGCTGATTGTTGGTTGCAGCAACCTACGGTCGTCCTCCTGAAGGAGGGCACCGATACTTCTCAGGGCAAACCTCAACTCCTCTCGAATATCTCGGCCTGCCTCGCGATCTCTGAGACATTATCGTCTACTCTCGGTCCGCGAGGAATGGACAAACTGATTGTCAACGAACGTGGAGAAGCTCAGATCACAAACGATGGTGCTACTATCCTCAAGCTTCTAGACATTGTACACCCCGCCGCTCGCACTCTCGTGGACATCGCAAGAGCCCAGGATGCCGAGGTTGGCGATGGAACCACCAGTGTCGTGCTGTTCGCTGCTCAACTACTCAAGGAAGTCCGTGGATACATTGAGGAGGGAGTCAGTCCGCATATCATCATGAAAGGATTCCGCAAAGCGAGCCAACTAGTACGCCTGTTATCCACTATATATCTGACAGTCGCTACATGAAATTTATAATAGGCCCTCGATCGCATCAGGGAGATCCAAGTGACAGTGGACAAATCCAACACCGAGTATGCTCGCAGATCTTCATCTTACATATGCGTACTGATAGTTATAACGCAGGAAGTTCCGATCTCTTCTGCTCAAGTGCGCGTCAACTTCGATGTCGTCAAAACTTATCCACTCCGAGAAACCGTTCTTCTCGCAAATGGTTGTGGATGCAGTTCTGTGCCTTGATCAGGACGACCTTGATGAAAATCTCATTGGCGTGAAGAAGATTCCGGGTGGTGGTATGCAAGACTCGCAGCTCATTCGCGGCGTCGCGTTCAAAAAGACATTCACCTATGCCGGTGCTGAGCAACAGCCGAAGTCATTCAAAAACCCGCTTATCCTCAGCCTGAACGTCGAGCTCGAGTTGAAGGCTGAGAAAGACAATGCCGAGGTTCGCGTGGAGCATGTCTCCGACTACCAGGCCATCGTGGATGCCGAGTGGGAGATCATCTACCGCAAGCTCCAGGCAATCGAGAAAACTGGTGCCAAAGTAGTGCTTAGCAAGCTGCCTATTGGGGACTTGGCCACTCAATGGTTTGCCGACCGTGGTATCTTTTGCGCTGGTCGTGTACCCTCCGGCGATCTGCAGAGAGTTGTACAAGCTGTGGGAGGTTCCATCCAGTCGACTTGCTCTGATATCAAACGTGAGCACCTCGGTACTTGTGGCACCTTTGAGGAGAAGCAGATTGGGGGCGAGCGGTATAACTTGTTCATGGAGTGCCCGAAGGCAAAGACGTGCACGCTTTTGCTGCGCGGCGGTGCCGAGCAGTTCATTGAAGAGGTCGAGCGGAGTCTTCACGATGCCATTATGGTTGTGAAACGCGCAGTGAAAAACGGCGACGTTGTTGCGGGAGGAGGCGCCATTGAGGTACGATCAAGTTCGACCAATGAAAGACATGGGATCTGACACATAGTGCGGCTGCAATCCTCCTAGATGGATCTTTCGGCCTACATTCGCAAGCACGCGTTGGCGATCCCTGGAAAATTGCAGCTCGTTATGATTGCGTTTGCCAAGGCACTCGAGATAATCCCGCGGCAAATCTGCGATAACGCGGGTTTGGACTCTACTGATATACTAAACAAGTTGCGTATGAAGCACGCCAACGGGTTCAAATGGTTTGGCGTAGATGTCGACGGACCGGAGGGCGTCAGGGACAACATGGATGCCTTTGTTTGGGAACCTAGCCTCGTCAAAGTTAATGCTATTGCAAGCGCCACGGAAGCTGCGTGCCTCATCCTGAGCGTCGACGAAACCGTACGCAATCCGCAAAGTGAACAGGTACGCCTCATTTCGTTGGCCGGTCGCAAGGTTGACGGAATGAACTCATTTTTCCTCTTTCTAGCCTCAGACTGGCCCGAAGGCACCTCCCGGCACTGCACAGCGGGCATTGAGGGGCAGAGGGCGAGGAATGCCCCGTCGGTGATTGCATGTGATGGGACGGCATGACAGTAGAGTATGATTTGATTCCAGGAAGAAGGTAGCTAATGTGAATTTCTTTGCTTCAAAGGCATACTTGTGTATCACGTGAGATGAGCGCGTAGAACCGCGTCGCCTGTATCTGCTATAACGCCATCCGTCATTGGAAAACGCAATCCTCGCCATACTTCGCGATCTCACGCACGGTATATTGTATGTATTTTTTGCTGTTCTTGGAAGGTGGATATGAAGTTCTGCCAACGATTGCATCCACTGCTTCGGCAGTATAAGAGGAATTACAATGGTACAACTTGTGAGACGAAGCCTGCCTCTTCCTGTCGCCCCGACACAGCTTGCTTCTCTGTACCTAGTCTTCTTCCTCACTTGGTGCAGCGATGTCTACCGTTCTTGTCAACCATGGCATCAAGCGCAGCGCCGTTCCCGCACAGGATGTTGATCCCGATGGCAAGGACCTCGACCTCAAGGATCTGAGTCCTACGACCAGCACCTTCAGCATTCCTGAGCTTGGTGCTCCCATTGCGCAGGAACGACGTTCCTTTTTCAGGCGTAGCAAGCGTGACCCCGATGCCATAGCTACGCAGCCTTCTGTCTTTGACGATCCTCTTAGCCTCGAGGTCTATCGCCCCAAAAAGGAGTACGAAAATGCGCATAGGTTCGATCCATATGCGCGGTGGACATGGGGCGAGGAAGCGGTATGTGTTACCAACTCTTCTCACTGGTTGACTTGCTGATTAATGCTCGTCCAATAGCGCCTTGTACGCAAGATCGACTTCCGTATTATGATCTGGGCATGCGTCATGTTCTTCGCTTTGGACCTGGACAGGGCCAATATTTCTCAAGCTAATACAGATAACTTCCTGCCGGACCTTGGTATGAATACGAACGACTTCAACTTGGGGAATACTCTGTTCAAAGTATGCTTCTTTCCATTTGAATAGTTCATATCGTCTAACGATGCCTTTATCAGCTGTGCTTCTTACTCGCCGAGCTTCCTTCCCAACTCATTTCGAAGCGTCTCGGTCCAGATATCTGGATTCCCAGCCAGGTATGTTGAGATAATCCGCCGCCGGACTGCAGGGAAGCATTTAAACGTGATGATTAGATGATTCTATGGAGTATTGTCTCCGCAAGTCAGTTCTGGTTGTCTGGAAGAGGTTCGTTCTTGGCTGCCCGGTGCGTCACTAAGCACACATGTTTCTCTACTCCTTTTTCATATTTCCGATCAGTTGCTTGCTTGGTTTCATGCAAGGCGGATTTATTCCCGATGTCATTCTCTACCTGTCATACTTCTATACCAAGAATGAGCGTAAGTGATTCGAGGTCGTGCCATACACTTTCTCCTTACAAATCTATCACAGTGCCCCTCCGCCTGGCGTGGTTTTGGGTGTCCAACTATGTTGCTGAGCTTGTTGGCGCGTTCTTGGCGACCGGGATTCTTCGACTTCGCGGCGTCGGCGGCCACGCTGGGTGGAGGTACATGTTCTTGCTTGAGGGCATCTTGACCTTGCTTGTCGGTGTTCTATCGTTCTTCTTGATGCCTCCGGGTCCTACGCAGACCAAGGCGTGGTATCGTCCCAAAGGATGGTTCTCGGAGAGGTTGGTCTCAGTCACTGATACCTGACTTCAATGTCTCTGACGATTCCACCGCTTCTAGAGAGGAAACCATAATGGTCAATAGGGTACTTCGTGATGATCCCACTAAGTCGGATATGCACAACCGCGAAGGTTTGCATATAAAGAAGATCTTCCAGATCATGAAGGACTGGCGGCTGTGGCCCATTTACATCCTGGGCATGGTTTTCATGAGTGCGTAGTTCCGTCCAGCTCTATCGTGCATGCCTAATAGTATTTCATAGTCCCGGTCAACCCTCCTCATACCTACTTGACTCTGTCACTGCGAAACCTCGGCTTCGACACCACGATGTCCAACTTACTGAGCATTCCATCAACCGCATTAGGTATCATTAATCTCGTGGTGTTCTGCTACCTCAGCGAGATAATCGACAGCCGTATCGGCTCCGTCGTGATCTTGCAGTTCTGGGCTCTGCCATTGCTGATTGCGTTGTACTCGTTCAACCACAACACATCGCAATGGGTTTATTACGCTGTGGTCACCCTGATCACCGCTTACCCATATGTCCATCCCGTACAAGTCGCGTGGGCGTCGACAAATTCATCCGGCGTTGGGACCCGCACCGTATCGGCTTCGTTGTACAATATGTTCGTGCAACTTAGCTCCATAATCTCTGCGAATATCTACCGTGAAGATGATAAGCCTCTCTGTACGCGTTTCTTTTCCTCTCTTTGCCATCCTCGCTGACGTCTCTGCATAGACAAACGCGGTAACCGGGCCCTCATCGCAATCTGTGTCATGAACATTGTACTTTACGGCCTTACGTTCCTCTTCTATCGTACGATCAACAAACGCAGGGAAAGAAAATGGAATGCTATGACTCCCGAGGTTCGTCCCTTGACTTTCATGATAAAATTGCCGGAGTGATCTAACTTAATGAACCCATAGGAACGACAGCACTATCTAGACACGACCACGGATGTTGGGAACCAGCGGTTGAACTTCAGGTTCTCCTACTAATAGTCACATAGACATACTTCTGTTCACTTTTAAGACGACTTTTTCGGGCAATTTGATCTGTATTCGTAGCTTAACACGAGTGGTGCAATGTAAAGCGTACATTAAAGGTTTTAGCGATTATATCAGGCTTCTCAGTTTCGTGATAGCATTAACAATATTTCTTAGGGCGTATCGCCTCTGCGCGCGGCCACTTCTCAAAGTGACCTGCGCAGGTATATGTCGCAGCGTATGAAGTTCCGTCACCCTATAACCGACAATGTCAAGATGACCAGTCAGGTGAGCTGCACATCAGGCTTGCTTACCACAAGGTTACCAGGGAAGCCGCGGTCAAAAGGCAGCACACTCTCGAGGTACTTGATGTGCTCTGGAGTAAGGGTGATGTCGAGGGCCTCCAGGTTCTGATGCAAATGCTCGATCTTCCTCCCACCAATGATAGGAAAGACATAGGGAACCTTTTGCATTACATAGGCGATGGCGACTGTGTGGAAGTCGCACATGAATGTATGAGATGTGTGTATTGTACGCGGGGACTTTACCAGCATTCAGAGACTTTGCACCAATTTCATCTGCAACTTTCTGAAGCGCGGTACACATTTTGCGCTGGTCCTCCGTTCGTTCCCAATCAGGTCCAAGTAATTGCCGTCCTATACAACACTGTCAACAGAGTATAGGCGATGGTATAGGTAAATACTGCGGACCTTTCTCACCAGAGTCACGACGTCTCTGTTCTTCGGCGTCGGATCGTATTTTTCCTCCAGCAAGAACATTCCACGGCGCGAGAGCCATCCCCTGTGCTCTCGCCATTGGTATGATCTCACGCTCAAAGTCCCTCTGCAATATGCTCCAGGCACCTTGGTATATTATGAATGGCGTTTTGTGCGCCATACGCGCATAAGTGTTCGCTTGCGACACCACCCAGGCGGGTGCGTCGGAGATACCCTAGAATCAATATATGAGCATCTGTAGAATGGCAGCATTTTGTTGACGGCGTACCAAGTAGAGGACTTTGCCTTGGTTCACTAGCGTGTGGAGGCCATCCATTATCTCTTCAATCGGAGTCACGAAATCATACCAATGCAGGTAAAATATGTCGATATAACTGGTTCGCAGCTTTTGCAGGGACGCTTCAACGGAGATATGCATCGACTTCAAGGAATTCCCAACGTAGTGGGTTCTCTGACGGATAGTGGGATCTCCACGTTTCCAGTCCGCACTATACTGGAGTCCAAGCAAATCAGAGGCCATTTGTACCGGCGTATAGTCTGGCCCATGCAACTACCTTGGTCGCGATGATGATCTGGTTACGGATCCCTCGTATCTCCATCCATTCACCAATGAACATCTCAGACGTTTCATCCTGACTAAGGCTCAATGAGCGAAAACATCCATTGAACAGGAAGTAAAAGTAAAACCTACTATTTGCTTGCGGTATCAATAAAGTTTCCTCCTGCCTCGAAGTAAGCATCGAGCAGTCTGAAGCTCGATTCTTTGTCCATGGACCCCATCCCAAATTCTGCCCACTTGTCGCCGATGTTCATTGCTCCCAGGACTATAGGGGACGCATGAAGACCTGTAGAGGGTGCCAACTGTCTATGGCGACCCAACTTCGTTAAGGGTGATGGAGGCGAGTCAAACCAGGATGAATTCGAGATTGTGTTGCGCGACATCCTCCGTTTGTGTGTCAGGTGTGCTAGTGACAATGACTCAAGCTCCAACTTATAACATCCTTTTGCAGGCAGTATATAACCTGTATCCTAGCCGGTGATCGTCAAAACTTTACGCACATATTCCGACGACGACGACGTTGCATTACACAGCGACAGCGACGCCCAAAGTTATGTCCGTTGCTGTCTTGGATATTTATACCTGCATGTTAGCAAGAAATCCTTAAGTCCGGTCTTCTGCATGAATCTCCGTCACTGATAGGACTTACAACATTGAACGTGATCAAAAGCGTATCATATGCGGGTCTTGGTTACGGAAAGCCGGTAGAAACTAGAGAGTCAGCTGAACCTCAGGCCTCAGGCTTCAACGAAAGGAGATTCGAAGAGCAGCGAAGGGCTACCTCCGTTTAGACATATGTAGTCGTGGATTCGCCGGATGGTCGGGAATCATTGAGCAGACCTAGGTCTACGAGTGGTTCACGACGAATATTTACTGTAATGTCGGTAAGTACCAAATGTTTGAACGGCAGGTAACCATAGGCGCCGATTCAGCCTCTACTTTACGGTGGTACCTTCAACTTTGTACAAGTAAGCATATCGAGTTGATGGATGACCCGCTGTGGAGTTATCTCGACTTGCGTTGGTCAAATGAGCATATGTATCCCACTAGGCAACTTCAGCTCAACAAGAAGGTATACGAAGAGAATGCATTATGAAAAACCTAGTAGTATATCCAAGACATCTATCACGTCGAAGCCTCCTGCTCTTGACCGTCCGCGATCTCCTCAATCTCCCTCCTCTTTGCTTTGATTCGACTACGTCTCTCGCTTTCCTTCATGCGCCTGACCCTATCCTTTACATCAAGGAACTTACCACCGACATCCACGAACTTCATCGCTGGTCTGTTGGGCCTTGTCACAATCCGGACCTTGTCGCCTGAGGCAGTCAGAGATTCGGAGGAAGGGATACCGAGGAGAACTGGATCATTCTTCTTGGCCTCATCCATCTGCTTGTGCTTCTGAGCGTAAGCTCGAGCAGCCTCGAGAGCTTGAGCAACGACAGGTTCCTATGTACAACGTTAGTCAACAGGTCGCATGATATCGTAAGATATACGAACCCTGCCCTCGATGGTAGGTTCCCAGAACATCCGTTGGTATCGGTCACGAGCAGCAGCGTTTTCAGGTGATTCCGCTTGCAAGTCAGCCTTAGTGGCATCTTCGCCCAGTCCGTCTGTGGTGGACAATGTACGATTCCGACTGGACTCCTTTACGCCGAGGATCTCTTCCATACCCACTTGGAACCCGGTTTGTAATTCTTTGCCCTATGGAATAACAGATTAGTCGACTGCGTCATATAGCTCCGAGCATATTAAGGTCAGATGGGGTTGAAAACGGTATAACCAAGTTTCGGGCGATGTAAGGCGCCACGAAGGTCTTTCAATTCGCGAATGAAGTTATGACTCATCACACCTGGAAAGCAGAAAACTAGATACACGGCACTTACCTCCTATATGAAAGTACCCAAGGACAGTCCATAACGGTCAGCGCCTCATATGCACCCGTATCATAACACAAGACTATACCTGTGGAATATAAGGTCAACGATCATGCCAGATATAGATTGAAAAGTCAGACAAGAGGCGGATCAGAAAGCCATGCATGTAAATAGTTTTAACCATGGGTAGGTCTTCAAGACTAATCGATTGATGCTCATCATAGACAGGGATGGGGAAGGTAGAAAGTAGTGACGATTAAATACGAACCTCTTTCCAGTGAGCTTCCAGACCCTTCAACCGCAAGATAGCATCGACGCGTTTGATACTAAGGCCATAGCGCTCAGCAAGTGACCTTACAGAGTTGAACTCGGGGTTCGCCATGTAAAGCTCGTATATCAGAGTCTTCACTGCATCCGAGAGCGGTGTGGGAGGTTTGAAGCTGGGGTTCAGAGGGAACGGCTGTGGTGATCGAAGATGGTCAGAAAACCCGGAGCTGGGACGCATTCATGGGAGACGAACTCAACTACTTCACCGCCCAACCAATTACGTGGCCTGCGGGGCTCCTTGAACTTCCGGCCCTCAGTTTCTAACCACTCCTCGTAGGTTGGATCCTTGAAGGAACCACCGTCTTCGGGAGCGTCTGCAGAGCCAAACCCGGTCAGGAGTTCCTCGGGATTGTCAGGAATGTGGCCATCGTCAGTCTCGACGGTATCCTCCACTATTTCAGCCCTGCGCACTGCGCTGGCAGAAACATATCGACGAGTGCCGTTAAGAACGGCCCCCGCAGAACATGAGAGGACTGCGGCAGAAGACCGAGAGTGGATGGAGACGTTTCGTAGAAGAGCGAACATTGGCAACGTCGCCGAAAAATTTGAAGCATTTCTCTGTGCGCGTCCACGTGCAGGTTTAGGGCAGGCGCCCCAGGATGACGGCATTGACGCGCAAACCCCAGGCGCCCGATGATGTCGCGCGCAAGACGCCGAGCCGGTGTACTAACCTACGATCATTTCAGAAATCAGCGATGTTTGAGCTGCACTCAACGTTCACCTTAATTCACGACAATCATGGAGAACGCGCTGAAATCCCTTCCCCCCTCCTTACTGAACGTCCTGGCGGCGTATGCCTCTCTGACGCCTCCGAAATTCATTGAGTTTCCGGAGAACATCAGCTTTGCCGAAGCACAGGAGTTCTTCTTGAAGCATCTATTACTGAACAAACACTTTGAGAAGTATCCCCCTTCGAAGCAATATGATGAATCCTTCTGGAAATGGGCCGTCGAGAAGCTCGAGAAATTGGCCAAGGCCGAGGCAAGTATACAGCATCGGACACGTTAAAGCAGCGACCGCTAATGCGTGCTTCCAGGGGGCCGAGATAGATGAGCAGATTTATGACCGCTATTTGACTCTAATGTCTCTTTCCTCTCCCGTGAGCGTGTCTCTGTGTTTCGGGAGATACGCTGTAGCTGAGAATTGTTCAGCTTGTCATCCCCAAAGGACCTCCTGATGCCTCCTATTTGACCTACGTGTGGAAAACGCCGGATGGTGCATGGGATCATGCAACTGTCCTCGAGTCGCGTACAACTATCGAGGAGGGCACTACAGGCCTGAAAACATGGCCTGCCAGCCTGATCCTTGCTGAATACTTGATTCAGAATCCCGGTACGTCTGGGTATATGAGGTATAACCCGGTCTAAACTATTTACTGCTCCCTAGAGCTAGTCGCAGGAAAGAAAGTCCTCGAGCTTGGCTGTGGTGCTGGCCTGCTTGGAATCATTACCGCTAGTTTGCAGCAGACTGCGGGCACCAATGGATCGTTGTATCTCACAGATGTCCGTCCGGATGTCCTCCGGCGATGTGAGAGTAACGTCGTGTTACCATGCAGTAAGCACAGCCAATCGATATGTCAATGCTTGGACTCATTGTCGTATAGACAAGTCTTCCCAGCACAGCAACGTGCATTATGAGTTGTTGAACTGGGCTGATGCTATTAGTGATTCTACTGCCGGGGAGGTCAAGGACAAGATCGCCCAAATCGCCCCGGATATCGTCCTTGGAGCCGATGTTGTGAGTAGTTGAATACCTTGCCCTATGTGGTGCTGCAATTGCATGGCTGATATCGTCATCAGTTATTCGACCCGTCGGATATTCCTGCGCTGGTAAAGGTCTTGGATATTGCTCTGCAGTCACTTGAGGGCACCCGTCAAGCTTTGATTGCTTTGACCATACGCAATGCCGATACAGTCAAGGGGTTCTTGGATGCTGCGGGCGCGTCCTTCCCTCGTACAAAAGCGTATTCTTTGACTGACTTCTTTCTTAGGACAACAACTTGAGGTTGAGGAGCTCCAACTTCCACCTAGTAACGGTATCTTCCTGGGCGTATCGCAAGAGAGAAAAACAGACATTGTCAAGATATACAAACTACAGTACACGAAATAGAGCAATAAGAGACAAATGTATGTGATATACCAATATGAAGTAGATGGAAACATGTATCGTAACATTGAGAAGCAAAGTCATCGCAATAAATGAACTCCTGTTATACATGGGGGGAAGATCCAGATTAATCCACTGTGTCCATTACATCCAAAATTGAACCTAGATCGCGGCAATACTGCTGTCGTTCTTGACAGTCCCACAGAATTTGCAAGTCCAAAAGAGATTTGGATTGTCTTTTTCTCCGCACATCGGACACGTCCACGTATCTCGCTCCTCTTCCTTCTTCACTTCCGGTCTAATCAGTGCGCAAGCGGCACACTCGATCGCCAAAGCGTCGTTGATGAGCGTGCACCTCGGGCACTCCCACTCTTCAGCGGGAGGCAAAGTCGTTTTGGAGGGGAAACGGGCCGCCGCAGTGTTTGTTCGAGAGAGACTGGTGACAGGGGTGGGCGGGGGAGTAGTAGCCCTCTTCACCGGTGTGGATGGAGGAGCACGCGAACGCGAACGGCTAGAGGTTGTTCTTCCCGTAGGCGTCACTGAAGGTCGTCTAGGAGTCTCAGTTCTCGGTGGCTTGCGAGTAACTAATCCGGGAGCAGCGGGAGATGCAGCGGACGCCTTAGGCGTGGGCGTACGTGCCATGTCCACGTCAGAGTCAGAGTCTCCTGTCAGGTCAATGACTGTATCTTCGACGCTTTCCCGGGCTGCTTTCTCCACTTCTCGTTGCGCCTCTTCACCCGTTGCACAGGACTTCTCGTCCCGAATTCTCCGTTCGGCAGCCTAGGAAGAATATGAAATCATGCGGAGCAGTACGATACTCGAAATGAAACATACCTCTACGGCGAGCTCTCTCGGTGTCTTATTCCCGGGCTTGATACCCCCACCAAGCCTCTGTGGACCCCCAAGGACTTGACTAGTCTTCTTCCTCTTTTCGGCAGCCTCAAGCGCTTTGAGACGAGCCAAATGCGGAGGAAGATCATGCGATACGTTCTGGCCCAAACGGCGGCCTTTGGCGTGGAAGCCTTCTCCGTCATAGCCAGAACGCTTGAGACTGTCGTATTCGTCCTCAAGGCTAGATAGATATTTGTAAAACTTCTCGTCGTGTGGGCCGTGTACGTTGTGCGTCAGCTGAAGCAGTGTTCGGTCTGAGAAATAGGCATGATGCAGGCAAATTCAGGGAGAACGAACCTCATGAAGCATTGTATGGACGAGATCCTCTTCATCGTAGAATGTATCTGGGGCCCAAGCTGGCCTGAGCCGTATGAGGATCTTCTGACCGCCATTCACGTCTAGAGTATAGGAATCAGCATATAAACGTGGATTACATCATAATGCAGATCGACGCACTGAGACCTAGTACCACATCCGTCAATTCAGGAGTTCCTTCTGAGAAGCATATGCGGCTCACCAAGTAAGCTAGGGTTTTCCGGGAAGAACTCGGACAGTACGGGAAGGACCCAACCATGTTTGCGCATGATAGGTTTCACGAGCGAGGCGATCCGTTGGAGTAATGGAAGCGCCTGCTCAGCTTTCGGCCTGTCTTTGAGGTGAGTAAAGGATTTTATCAGTGTGTCTGGCATGTTAGGCATGGGAGATGTTCGTGGCTGCGATGAGCAATGGTGAGAAGGCGGTGAGCACAGAGCATGGCTATTATATCTTCGCAAAGCCTGGTAAGAGCTACGCCTGATTCAGCAGGTCCGGGCTCGACAACACGCAGCGAGACGCGTCATGGGCCAATTACTAAGCCGGTGCAGCCCCCTTTCCGGAAGGTCTGTAAGTTCGTTGTATCAGAAGATTCTCGAGACGGCATACGCGTACGACCCTTACGCGTCCTCAATGAACAAATCGTCTGATTCTTCGACACGACGCAAGTGGGGGAGTGTGTCGTCTGATGAGAAATTGTACAGCTCCGTATACTCTAAATTACTGACTGAAGATGATGATGACATAGAGTGGTGTATCATAGTGTAAGTATACTATACGAGGCCCGGTCCAGTAAATCTACGTGTATGCGAATCTAACAGATTTAGCAACAATGTAACAAAATTGACAACCGCCTAGGTAGCGAACGACGAGCTTCTCGAGTCGCGTGCGCGCTTCTCCCGTGCATATGCATTCTTCCTCTCCTTTGCATCTCCCAGGGGTCCCACAGCCCCATTCCCGTTCACCATAGCACCATTAGCATGGGCATTGATTGGCAAGACCTTTTGGACCATATCCACCAGAGGCTTTCGAAGTCTGGCCGTATCGAATACCTTGGAGTGATCCAGATCAGGGTAGTAGAATACCTCCATTCCATCCTTCTGCCAGTGGAACGTCGGGTCAGCTTCTCCTTGATCAGTCAAATATCTCCAGACTTCGAGGGAGTCAACGATTTGGTCCCGACCGCTCAACACCACACCCACTCTCTTGTCTTTCAGATCCTCCTTCCACAGTATACTCTCGGCCCAGAAAAAGTGCCTTGTGAGAGTGCGCGCGATATCAGGGTCTTGGCTGGCAAAGTACCACAATTGCCATTCGTTCGCCGTCTTCGGTTCTCGGTAGAGAAAATTGTATGCGACGGGGGGAAGGTGTAGAAGAAAGGGTATCGGGTCCACCAGAATGGACGCGGCGACTCTCTTTGATAGATGAGGATGTTTGAGCATGTACGCTGCGAGGTTGGTGCCAAATGAATGGCCAACGACCACAACTTCGGGGAGATTGTGCTTGTCGAGGATTGTCGTGACCGCTTCGAGTACGATCTCGCGGCTGACAGGGCGAGGAGATATACGCATGCTGATGGCGAAACTTTCGACGGCTATAATACCAACGTCTGGGTCTCGGGCTATGAGGTCAAACAAGAAGGGGACGTAGGTCCAGAGTCCGATCTGTAGCACAGTATATCAGATAGTGGAGTAACGACATGACTGACGCTACATACACCGATTCCATGCAGGAACAGTACAGGTTGCTTGGTCTTTGAACGATGCGGACGGTACCAATAGGAGATATGCGGATGTGGGGAAGTTCGAGAGTACTTGGCCAATAGGTTTGGAGGGAAATGGGCCCACCAGTCGCGCTGCAGGTAGTGGATGAAGCCATGCCGCATAAGGGTGATAGTAGTGTACGTGTCCACGATGGAAACAATCTATGAAATACTCAACGCGAGCCATTGACGCAGTCATGGACTGCATACTTACAGCATACCAAATGAGAGGTCTATGTGAACATTTCACGGGATCCATGGTTACCTTCATACAACGGACACTTTCGTTCCAACCTTCATCGAGTTTTCTGCCCATGAGCCTTTCCATCATGAGTATGTAGTACTCTAGTTCCTCTTTCCATTCATCGGCGGCAGCATTTCGCTCCGTAGAGAACAAGGCCCAAAGAAGCCATTCCGCGACATTGTCGCGTTTGATATCATGAGGGGCAGCTGAGAAAAACCAGCCTGTGGCCAAATCTGTGTCACGAGTACGAGCGAAGCATTTCTTGAACAGCGCCTGTCTTTCTTCGCGAGACAGCAGAGGCGGGTGTTGAGCAGCCTGAAAGTATATCGAGTTAATGGCATGCGCATAAGAATGAGCAACACTATGCAGGCTGGTGGCTGTTGACACTGGTTAGCAATTTGACAGACCTTTTGCAGGAGATAGCTTCTCGGTAAGTAGACGAGCAGGTAGAATGCTGCTTCGATGATAGCGTAGTAACCCAACCACCGTGAGTGCACCCACTGCTTCAAATAGATGCTCGCTGTGAGGTAGACGATGCTGAGGGGGGCAACAAGCCGAAGACAAAGGATGGATATGTTGATGAAGACATATTCGGGGAAAGAATGTCCAATCATAGAGGCGTTCAGCACCGACGCCTCACGCTGCGGTGGTCAAGTCAATGGCCCTCGAGGAGGTTGTGGTTCGGTTTCAGGACGATAAGGGCGTGGTCTGCTCTATTTCACTGCTTCATTTCGCACCACTCAGTCCGCACTAGTCGAGTCGTTCCTTGGGGACTGACGAAGATGGCGCACATCGTTCTTCCCATGCATCGTGCGGCGGGCGCGCAGGCCCCACCGCAGCGAACCGGCATCTACCGCCGTATTCGATCTCCGACCCCGGAATACGGAACTGGCCGCAGAGACTCCGGCCTGACTCCGGCCGCGTGCACGTCGCTTATCCTCTTGCCACCACCACGCTCGAGCAGACGACAACCTTTCCAGGGAGACCATGGCCAAAAAGAAGAATAAGCCGGTATGTCGACCCCTTCTGTCGAAGGGGGGAAAAACTCACGCCGCTTTGTAGATCTTGAAGCCTTGGTGTTGGTACTGTGAACGAGAATTCGAAGATGAGAAAGGTTCGTCCATCCAAAGCGCACAGCCTATGGCCCTCTCTGACCTGACGCGTGCACCAGTGTTGATGCAGCACCAAAAGGCTAAGCACTTCAAGTGCAATATGTGCCCCAGACGACTGAACACAGCAGGTGGTCTTGCCGTTCACATTCAACAAGTGCATAAATTAGAGCCCGAGAAGTGAGTAAACCCCTATTTGTGCCCCACCCGCCCGTTCTCATTGTCTATAGTCTTCCGAGAATCGAGAATGCCTTGCCTGGTCGGGATGGTTACGAAGTTGAAATATTTGGTATGGAGGGTATCCCGGCCCCTGACGTTGCCGACTACAAGCGTCGCAAAGAAATCGAGCTGGGTCTTAACCCTGGCACAATCACCCAACCCCAGAACAAGAAACCAAAGATTGAAAATCGACCTATCCCTGAGGACGAGCTACGTGCACAGCTTGAGGCTCACAAGGCTCTAATGGGCGCTGCTGAGACGTCTGCTCCAGTTCCCACAGAGGGTAGCTCAAGTGCCGTGTATGGCGCTGGTCCCACTGCGTACGCTGCTCCGCCAATGCCAGCGGCGATCCCGCCACCAGCAATTTCACCTCCCGGAATGCCTCCAGTCATTCCAGGTGCGCCCCCTCCTTTTGTTCCTCCGCCAGGTATGATTCCCGGAGCCCCGCCTTTCCCTCCTGGTATGCCTCCTGGGTAAGTACGTAGCTTCTGTCCCAAATCCAAGTCTAACAGCTTTTTTCAGTCCGCCACCTCCTGGGTTTATGCCTCCGCCGTTCGCCGGCTCACCTCCTCCAGGTATGCCTTTGCCCCCGGGTGTGCCACCTATTTTCCCTCCAGGTCCCCCAGGTGTCCGTCCGCCATTCCCGCCCCCACCTAACTTTGTTCCTGGATTCTCGCCGCCGCCGCCGGGTGTTACCCCTCCGATAATGGCACCCGGGCCTGTCCCCCCTCCTACTACCTCACTCTCTCCGCCTCCCCCCGTTGGCCCGAATTTTGCAGCGCCGCCACCTCCGAGACCTGCCAATGTTCAGCCCCCTGCAGAGCTCAAGATGCAGAATCCTGCATTGTCCCAAACCAATCCTCCCTTCAAGAAAGCAACCGTGCTGAAGTGGTCTGATCCGAACTTCTCTCCGGTCAGTACTCTCCACCTCTATCACCCCTCCCTCATTGTATACTTACTGAGTTTCTTTAGGATGAGCGACGGGCGAATCATCCCAAGTATTACTATCCCAAGGATATCACTAATCAATCGCAAGGTCAGTCGCAAGGACACGCCGATGGGCACTCGCAGTCGGGTACACCTTTTGCAGACGAACCTCGGGGGAAGAAGCGTGCACGTGCAGAAGACTTTTTGTAGCGGCTCACGAAAGGTCGAGTGGTCTTGTCTCTGCTTTCTTGATGACAGTGTCTTCAGATCGTCGCGCGGCGGCTTGCGTGGGATTGTCATTGGGTCGTTGGAGGATCAGTGTGCGAGTGCGGAGACCAACAGTCCGTCCTATTCACGCATCTTGCTTCGTTCTTTCCAATCGCTCATCATGCATCGTTGTCTGGCGGTTAGGGGACGTTGTTAAGATACGATCACTCGGTGCGGGACTTCCTTCTAATTTTCCCATGTTGTATTTTTTCCCCTTCTTCTCTTTTTCTACGTGTATAGTGTATACGGTCAGTACTTCTTTACTCTACATCGCTGTCGTTGCAGAATAGAGAAAGGTTAGTTGTTGAGCGTTGCGTTCCATACTCACGCACAGACATTGTCAATGCCTTGAAAGAGAATTGCGAAAACGCCATCCGCGCTGAATGCGGGCTGCTGAACTCACAGTCGGTTCTGCCTCTACTGATAGTGATGGTCATGAACTGATGATTAATGTCACAATAGGGAGTGCCCTGCTATCCGATAGTATATGTCTGCCCGTGTGGCATGTGGCATTGTGGCAAGTACTCTATTACATTCACGTTCGAACTTCGCTATCGATACACTTGTGACTGTCATTTCTTGGAACTTTTTGCTACGCCTCCAACCCTAGCCATTCATTCATCTTCTTCCAAATGACTTCCTGTTCACCTCTCCACTCTTCCCTTTTCTCCTTGACACATTCGTCGCACAACCCATGGCTCTTCCAGTCAATGTCCATAATTGTCTGTAGGGTCTCTATGGGTTTACACAAGCCGCTGGTTTCTAGAGCGGGACCGATGACAACAGGCATCCAAGTCTCTGCGAATACATCTGTGCAGGCCATGTGACCTGCTGTCGCGACCGTGAAGAGGATGGGGGTGAAATGGTCGATGAGTTGATCGAGAAGGGTCTTGCATCGCTGTCGGAGTTCGGGTGGTAGATTGGCAATAGTAGACGGGTCTTGATGTGTTGTATCGCGTGACTGTGCTTCGTCCCCTGTTGCATCGCCGTTTGGCTCCTCTTCGTGCAGGTGCATATGTGTGGCGACGCGATAATACAGTGCTTTCTGTATCTAATGATCATGAGAGGGGGGATTCAGTGCAGGCAGTGTCCCAATGCAAGCCACCTCGACATACTGGGAGCAAGTTGTACTCCACTGCTAAGGTAAGAGCTTCATCAGGTGCATCGGGGTACTGCACGAGATCTTCCAATCCTTTTGGGAATATTTCAAGCAGTTTTTGACGAGCTGCGGCGTTGATAGATGGGATGTCGAGCTGACGTTCAGACGTCACTCTCAGTATGGATGCGAGTCTCGAGAACGACGGATCTGTTTCAAGAGGTCTTGATAGATAGAGGTACAGATCACCTGGTTGGGGATGTCCAATCCCATAGAACAGGGAGGGGAAAACCGACGCACATGTCGTTGTAGACGTGTTCTAGGAGAGCTTGAAAGTCGGAGCTTGCGATGTCTTCAAGTTTCACGAGGGGCAGAAGTTCTGTACTTTCTCGGGGCAACGATGCGAAGCGAGAAGAGATGTTATCCAAAACAGTCGGATCGAGCTTGTACGACTCGTTCTCGACGTGAACAATGAGGGAGCCATTGTCCTGCCAATACTTTGAATTTCTCGACAATGTGTCGGCCATTGTGGAGAGGAATGAGTGAGGCGGAAAGGTGATCGCACTGATCTGATGGGTGCTTCACGACCAAAAGCAGAAGCGACGGCTCGGGTGCTGGTGTGGTCTGCCAATGCAATATTTCCTGGGCGAGATGTCGGAGCCATATGCTACCTGCTCTTGCTAGCAAACACCCATGTTCAAGGGTGGTCTCTTCCCCCTCCTTGGTCTGAACACCCCGTTCGACCAGGACAACCGCTTCGTCTCCTCCCCGGTCTTTCCTCCTCCTGTCCTTGCCGCCCTCCGCCTCATCGTCGCGTTCTACGCGCTCTTCGTCGTTCTTTTTGCTATCATCTGGGAGTCTGTTCGGTTGCATGATGTTGACTCGTACGCAATCAAGTTCATGAGCTAGTAGTCGGAATACGAGTCCACTAACGCCCCGGGCCCTTGATCAATGTCTTTCACAGATTCTTCTCATTTTTCACGGAGCTGTCCTATATAGGCCTACTTGCATACTTTTGGGCTTCTGGGGTACAGACCCTGGTTTATGCGTTACGAGGCCGTCGATCATATCCCCTGCAACAATGGCCCCAGTTCCTGCAATTCCTGCACTCCCTGCTGTATTCTACCATCACCACATACCGTAAATACCCTTTGCCGAAGATGTTGCCATAGTGCCTCTGACACTACTTTACAGCGATTGTTGTCACCATTGCCTTCTGGACACTCCTATCATCCGCTGATACCTTTGCTACAACGTTCAATAGTATGTGCAACCTTTCACGTTCTGTACATTCGAGTCTCATCCCGTCGTCCGTAGGTTGGCACAATGTCTCTGTCCATGCCATGAACAGCGGCCTCGCCCTTTTCGAGATCATCTTTACCAACGTCGGACCCCTTCCATGGATCCACCTGCTCTTCTGCGAGATTTTCCTGGCTTGTTATCTTGGTGTTGCGTATATCACACGAGCTACTCAGGGTATCTATCGTAAGTTATTCCCCCACATCTTTCCAGAGCCGAATATGTTCAATATAATCATTCAAAATTCACAGCCTATGACTTTCTCAACCCTCATCTCCAACACGCCAAACTCGCGGCCTACATTGTCGGTATTGGCGTTGGGGAAGCTATCGTCTTCACCTTAGTCCGCTACGCCATAGTTCTTCGAGTACATCTAACGTCGAGATCTGTAAGGCAACCTGCCGAGCCGGAGGCGATTGATGACTGGGAAGAAATTCATAGACCCAGCTCGAGGATGAGTATGGTTTAAACCTCAATTTTCCTCGTCACGCGCGGAAGTTATACCGCGTTGGTAAATTCTCCTTTATTTCACGAATCGTAACGACCCATTAGTACATTTTTCGATTTGTTCGGACATTGTTTGGGACAGTATGAGCTAAGGCGTAGTCATCTAGCCTGGACTCTGTTGTCTGACTTTCTTGGATTTTGGATGGTACCCATGTATCTCGCGTTTCTCACTCATTAGGACGATCAGGTGAATGGATCTAGAGACGTGCTTTCATTATAGAATTAGAGTCGTGCCAGTTCTACAGCGGGTCGTAAGAGAATCATAAGGTGCGTGTCGTACATGTGTCTAGAATGCGTCGAAATTGCAGATTGAGGCCAAGCGTGGATGCAAAAGGAATACAAGTGATCATGAAATGCGAATAGAGACAGATGGAAGAACGAAAAGTCCCCAGGAGAAGACGAAAGCAATAATACGTATAAGATTAGAAACGAGGGTGCAAGCGGGAGGTAGTATGTAGAAGGGCATCGAACATGAAAACGGGCTCAAGGCATCTAAGGGCATTCACCTGGAGCTGGAACCTTGACAGCAGTGAATACCCTGATATGCCTCACGTCGGTCCCTTCCTTCTCCGACATAGCCTTCTTGGCTAAGAAAGCAGCCATACTATCAGACTCGGTACGACGACGGAAGAGTCCAGGAGTAGTGGAAGGGAGGTTGGATGGACGTCGGAGTGGGATTTGGTGGAGCGGTTCATGAGCTTCGTCGTCTTCTTCTTTCTCGTCGAACCAGGTGTTTGCGGTTTGTGCGGGCCAATTCATGCGTCTACGTTTAAAGCTACACAAGCAGAAATGAGTAACATGGCTTCGAAAGAGGAAAGACAACGTGAACTCACCATGCATATTCCCACATCATGTCTTCGTACTTCTTCTTCGTCAGCGGCATACCACGCTCAAAGAGCCAAGTGCGGAGCGAGTACTGACAAGCCAGCAGGATATCCATGTTCCTACAGGCATGCGCTTCGAGGACTTCCGGTTTACACGGGATGAACCTCCCTCCAGGCGAAACAAGGAGGCCATCTGGCTGATGAGGCTTTAACGCCCTGATGTTCATGTCCTTCCTCCCCAGGAGCATCTTCGCCGCTTTCGTCGGCATTGAGGGCGCAGAGTCGAGGGATGTGGGGAAGGGGATCGCGGATTTTGACGACAAGGACCCCCAACTAGCTTTGTCCTTGTCCTTGCGTTCCCATTCGATCGTAATGGGCAAACCGGGGAGCTTTGTTTCTTCAGTACTCCGCCTTGTAGTGTTCGGCCTAGCAGGGGGAGGAGCAGAAGGGACCGAGAGCCTAAAGGTAGCCAGCTTATCGACGACCTTGACATCCTTCGGGTAGTTGTTCATCCCGGGCCTGACGAACACCGAACGAAGGGCAGACTGGATATACATGTGCGGCCGGGGATACATCTTGTACTTCTTGAGGATCATTTCCTCAAAGTTGTTCTCCAGGAACCCAGCCGCCCAGACGTCCTCCTTAAACTCCGCGAAAGGCGCGGGCACGGGAAGGTGTTCGGGATAGTCGTCCTTGTCAGGAGAAGTGGGCTGACCAGGTACCTTATCCCATTCGAATGGCCATTGTACTTTCGGGAAGAACAATTGGTCGTCGATGATCTCGAGACGACCGCCCCACTTGAGCACCCGACGAACATCCTGCAGCAGACTTGGCCATCGTTCGTGTGGTATGGCGAGGCTAAGGTTAGCCATCCGCACAAAATCGAAAGTCCCTGATTTGTACGGCAGGTTACACGACACGCTGCAAGAACCACGTGATGACCATCAATATTCGCTAAATCATACTGGAACAATGGAACGTACAAGTTACCGGTCTCCCAGCGAATCCTCCCTGCAACTTCTGGATCGAGATCCTCGAGAATTGGGCGGAGAGTCGACCCAGGATCAACCAGATCGAATGCCGTGACCCGTGTACCATACTCCTTCCATGCCAAAGCCGTGTGTGCCGCCCAGTAACCTTCCCCGCAACCCAGATCGAGGACGTTGGTCGGACGCTTGGTCTTGCCGTAGTCCCAGAATGTGGGCGAACCGTTCGGCGTGAGTTGAAGCAACAACTCCGTCGTGTAGTAGTCGCTGGATGTGAAAATGTGACGAGTACAAGGAACGCGAAGGGGAAAATAAGATAATCAGATTACAATATTCGCCGCGAAGAGAACAATGGGATTTGAGAAGAAAAGGCTTACCTCGTTCGTGCAGCGGCAGAGTGGGACACCATATAAGGCTCAGCATCTGGAACGCAATATCATATCGCTTCAGTAAACGAGCACACCAAGTCAAAGAACAGATCTTCCTCACCGCCGATAGTCCCTTGATTCGCACTGTCACTGTAATACGCAAGTGTAGTTGTCCATTGCGTATCACGAGGGCTGTTCGTGTCGGGGGTACTCTCGGTAGTGAGAGGTGGCGTGTTCAGTGGCGGGGTCCGGAGTGGCGCATCGGTCTGAATGGGGAACAGTCCGTCGAGATCTTCCGCGTTCGTAACCGTTGCAGACCTGGTGGGTCTCGGGCGTCGTGTGCTGGATGAAGGAGTAGGACTTCGTCCTGTCGAGGTGTGTCCTGAACTGCTTCCCGGCGCTCCAGGGCTTGATGTCTGCGCTGATCGTCCTCGTCCTAGAGATGCTGACCGTTGTCGGGATGATCCGCCGTTCTTCTTCTTGCGACCCATTGGAGGCCAATCCTTAGGTGGGACTGGAGGTGGCGAATCCGAGCCCGACGACATCGTTCCTTTGAGCAAGTTGAGGTCAAGAGCGGCTAGAGGTGGAAGCTTCGAAACAGCTGAATGGAATGGAAGCGATTCTGGCGACGAGTTGGAGCTATCGAAAAGTTCGGTAGGGGAGTCGCAGAGGTATGAGGCGTATATGAGGTTGTCCAGGGAAGAGGCGGAGACGAGGGCAGGGAACTGGGGTGGAAATGTGTTGTCCATGATGAACGCAACGGCCTTAAATGTCTTGACGAACAAGATGTCAATGGTTTGCCAAACGAGACCAAGGAACGTGAGGAGGAGAGTCAAGAGAACGACAAAGAGATCAGAGGCTGGTTGGCAGTCAAATATTCCAGCGGGAGAGGCTCAGAAATGCATGCAACGAGGCGCGTCGAAGGCGACTGGCGAGATAGACTTTGCGAGATCCCTCGCGTAGATCCAGATCGGAGAAAGTATCGAGATGGCTAGTCAAGTAAAGGGCACCAGTAAAGAGAAGAAAGGACGAGCGCATCCTATTGTCAGCTATTCGGGAAATTGTTGAAGGTTGGACCAGTCAAGTAATTTCGCCATGTGCCTGTGGGTGGCTAACCTTTGGCAGCCACGTCAGTCAAAGCTCGAATTCGATGAAAATGCTAGCAGTTGCCAAAATAATTTGGTGCCAAACTGAACGACAAAGAGGAACTGAGGGCGGATGTTTTGATGCCCGCACACTGCTTGGTGGATTCATGGTCAAAGAAATCCCACTGCATTGGGCCATCTGATTACGTAATTTACAGAGGACAGCAAACTTGCACAGGCACAGTAGCAAAACTCACGGAGACGAGGCTTTCGTGGGCTTGGAAAAATCTTCGACTTCTTGGTAAGTGTGTAGCACTGGCGCGGTATATTGCGGTCATAACATAGCCGCCGCCATGCAAGTGTCAGAGCACATTCAGAGTGTTGTCGTTCAGCAAGGGAGAGAATTGTACAGTGGCTCCCAGAATGCCTGTAAATTCACCCTGGACATTCTACTCGTCTTTCTGAGGAGGGGGACCACATGGCTGTAACATCCGCTGTGATCGCATAATAAGCCGCTGCAGAGTGAATTCGACGCAACATGTGAACTCACCTCGGTCATCTCAAACTTGACCCTGCCAATAGCTTCGTTGTCTGCGATGGCGAGGTAGGAGAGCAGGGGCGGGTGACCCACGATGGATGATAAGGTGTCACGGTGTTGATGTGTTAACCATTCACTGGAAAGAGCGACGTATCGCTCAGAAAAGTGCAAGCTCAATGAATGGTCCCACTTACTATTTCGTCAAGTCAGCATGTCCTATAGCAGACTTTTAGCATGACATTCACAAAGGGGGTAAAGATGTGACTAACCTGTACCAGTATACCGAGCATGCACTGCAGAAATATAGCAATCAGTACGAAGCCGAGTGTAAGCGATGATGATGACTTACAATGTTCAAGTTGGGTGTTTGCCGTGTACCTAAGCTCGGAAGACTGCAGAAAGTCAGTTCAGCATATGTGTTCTTTCGTTGTCGAAGGTGGACGCACCATGGCAAGAAGCTTGTTTACTCGTGTTGACTGGATGAGCGGTACTCAAAGAATCAAGATCGTGCTAATCAGCCGTCACGTGTTCGAGTTCGATCAATTCGCGTCCAAAGTTGTTTCAAAGTCTTGTATTGCAGGTTTCAACGGCTTTTTCATCTCTCTCAGCTTCAACGAGGTATTATACATCTCAGAATCTCTCGCCAGCCCACACATACGACTACATATACTGTGAACCAGTGATCGGAGATGACCGAAAATCCGACAAGGATACGTGCAAAGCTTGGTGCATTGCACGCCGCTCTAGAGGACTTGGAAACCAAGCTTGAGCCTTTGCTATCCCAGTCTCTTCCAGAAACCCTTGTAGGTCTGGACACAATACAACAAGCTAAATTGCAGGTTGCGATACCCTATCTTGTCTACGATCTCGTCTTCGGTATGTTCTTTATATTGAAATCGTATGAAAGCTAATGTAACCGTCGATGCGGTTCTTTCGTAGTATATCTCAAGACACGGGGGATTGACCCTAAGACGCATCCCGTCATTCATGAACTGGTACGACGTGTACTGAGAGTATTATTCGTATTCTAGATACTCACGTGCTACCCAAGGATCGCATACGGCAATACTTCGATAAAATCAAGAACGCGGAAGACCCAGATAAGAGTATGTGATTCGCGGACCGCATCCTACTTCTCATACTAACCGTAATTGATGTAGGAAAAAATGTGGTAGACAAAGCTGCAGCAAACCGCTTTATTAAGCACGCGATAGCTCAAGTTGCAAATATGCGCCCAACAGGCGACAACGAACCAGGACCTTCGCATATCAGGTTTACTCAGGAGGGGCAAACGAAAGAGGATATTCCTGTCAAGGTGACAAGCAAAATGCTCGCTAGGGCACAGTATGAGAAGGAGTTGAAGGAGCTTGGCAGTGAAGAGGAAGATGATTTGGAAGTATTCGAAGAGAATGACGACGAGGATGAGGAGATGGACAATGCGGAAGAGACTCAAGACACACGTTCCGCTAAGGCGAAGGGGAAGGCGAAGGCCATCGAAACTTCCCAAGAACCTCAATTGACATCAGAACCTGTTACTGGTAAGAAGAGAAGACGTCCCCAAATGGACCCCTTTGCAGGTACGACCACATCCACTCTTGCTTCATCTTTGTATCTGACTTGATGGACGACTAGGATATGGTGATGCACCAGAGGGGAGCAACGCTTCGACGCCTCGGACAGGCACGCCGAAGCTATCTGATGACGTCGCCAGCTCTGGGCGAAGTACGCCTCAGCAGTCGTCGGATGCAGCTTCTCGAGACAAAAAGGCGGCGAAGAATGCGGCAAAGAAGGCCAGGAAGAAAGCAAAGCGGATGAGTTCTGGTAGTTAGCGTTATGATATCTCCTTGCTCTTTTGTGTTTGCTATCGCAATGATATCCCGCACCCTTTGAATGCTCTGAAATGGCGCAAGAGCAGTGAGAAACAATCTCAGCATTGTATTTCTAGATTGCGACTCATGTCCATGTGGCACGTGAGAGAGTGGGTATAGCAGCCGCTTCAGGGTCGCATCGGGATGTCCGCGTATCTGCAGCGCTCGGGGTGACCATTTCGACCGTTCTCTCGACCGCCTCCTCCTGAGCATGAAGCCCCCCTCAGGAGCACAACCGTCTCGAATTGATTCACTCGCTTTCGCTTCCTTCTTGTTCCTCCTGTAAACTGTATCCCGATCGTCTCTTATCGTAACTACTTAAATCGCCTCTAGCTTGTCTCAGTATCCCAGCTCGTTTCTCTTAGAACCACCTCCTCTCGCCATGAGCCAGACACACGGCATCGATAACGACACTTCTCAAGAACCCGTCTTTCAATTTGATGCATTCGAACCGCTAAATTCTGTGTCCTCCCTCGAGGTCTCCGCAAGGGAGCCTCGGATTGTTCACATCCCCGCATCCGCCTCGTGTAGAGCGCAAGAGCATATATCTTCGCCAATGGCCTCCCCTGCGCCCTCTCCCTGCTTTCACCAGCAGACAGAGGAGGACTCCTCTCTTATGCAGGAGACGCAGATCGCAGAGACAGACGTCAAGGGAAAAGGTATTTCGCACTCATCGGAACCAATGCCAATCATCCCTAGGTCCATGCTCGCTCTCGAGCCCGATCTCTTCTCGATGTCCTTCGATTCACCTGCATCGTCTAGTGGACTGTCGGGGTCTATCCTACCCATCGATTTCTACTCTCCGCAAATGGACAACTTCCATTCCGATGTTGTGGTTTCCGCTTCAATTGACGATGAACAGGACTTTATTGCTAGCAGTTCCTCCGGTAAGGGGAAAGCAAGGGAACTACCACCATCACTCCCTCCGCTTTCCTTCTCGTCCGCAGAGTTCAGCTACGGGAGTAGCAACTGGCCCTCCGAGGCGGGACCTTCATCCTATGGCTCCAATTGTTCCTCAGCCGTTGCAGGTTCACCCGAATCCGGTACATCCGAGCCTTCCCCGTCTGCAGGCGTCTTGAATAGCCCACCGAGCTCGCCTGCAGTCGACCAAGGTACTTCCTCGGAGACATCATCTCCTGCTCCTAGCTCGGGCAATGACGGGAACTCTCGGGTACCATCGCGAGTTCGCTCGCTTTCGAATATATCTATGCGCTCTCGCAAATCATTCTCCAACCTGTCTATCTCGAAGACGAAATTGAGAGCAGTCAACTCGGGTACGTTTGCCAAGAAGCTGTTCAATCGCAAGCGCGATAGTCCACCTTCCAGTCCTCTTTCGGACTTCTCAGCTCCCGAACCTGAGCTGCCGCGCACTGACAGCATAGACGAAGGCAGTAACCTTCTCCTGCGACTAACCGGACCCCGCACACCCGTCGCAACGCCGGTGGTCGAAACTGACGTTGTGTGGGGCACGATCAACCCTACATTCCGTACACCCCGACCTAACGAGGGAACCCCAATTCGAACCAAAGGGCGATCATATTCGTCTCCTTTACCCCTTCCTTCTAATGTATTTGATATCGTGCCGTTGGCCCCCGCTGACATCTTCTCGTCTGAGCCTGAGATCCAACCTACCCCTGACTACTTCGATGATTACCTCCCTCACGAGCTCAAGCTGCACATTTTCGCTGTACTTGTTGACTTATTTAAAGTCGAACATGAGCGGCGCATCGATCACGGCAAGTGGAGCGCGAACAAGGCCGGTTCATTGAGGAATAAATGGGTAGGCAGAGATAAAGGTCTTAGGGAATTATTCAAGCTTAGCCGGGTCGGTATAATTTACTTTGGTCAGGACTTGCAACATGGCCTAACATATGTGCTGTAGGTATCCAAATGCTGGCAAGAGCTCGTATTTGACGGGCAGCTTTGGGCGAAACTGGATCTTCGCTCTTTCCCCAAGCTTCCACCTTCTCTGCTTGGCCGTCTATGCAAGACGGCTGGAGCATTCGTCAAGGACCTTAATCTTCAGGGGCATAATGAACTTCTGCCCTCTACTCTTCTGGAACTCACCATTGACCTATGCGTACCTATTGTGCCTGACCCTGAGGAACCGATCAGCCCCCTTCTCCAATACACACAGCTCACTTCTATCAATCTTCAAGGCTGCACCAGCCTTACGACACACTCTCTACACAAACTTCTTTTTCGTTCTCCTTTCTTGCAGCATCTCTGCTTGAAGGGTCTCACGATCGTCACGAACACAACATGCGATGTCTTATCCATGTATTGCCCTCGTTTGGTCACCTTAGACCTCAGCCGATGCCCCAATATGAGCGGCGAAGGTGTTTACCGCGTTGCTTTGGCCGCTGTGGACAGGGAGGAATCTATGCTGTTGAAGGAACTCCGGTTGGGCGGACTGAAGAGGGTAAGCGATAACATGATGGCTGCGCTTGGACGCGCAGCACCATTTCTCGAGGTTTTGGACCTCAGCGGTGCCAGAGACTTGCACAATTCGGCTATCGAGGCTTTCGTTGCGTGCTCCGAGGAGGACCAGGGCAAAACTGAAGTTGTCCAATTAACCTCTCGCGAAGTAGGCCGAGATCCTACAGACTATAGCACTCGTTACTGGAGACGAGTCACCCGTCTTCGACACCTCTCACTCTCTTCGTGCATCCTACTCACAGACCACGCCTGCTCCCATCTCGCACATGCCGTCCCCAAACTCGAGTTCTTGGAACTCGCAAGCATTGGACCCGAAATGCGAGATGGAGGTCTCGTCCGTCTCCTCAAGACGACGCCTCACATCCGCCGACTTGACCTAGAAGACGCGACTGAGGTCTCCGATGATCTTCTCGTAGCACTCACACCTGACCCTACACCCACCGCTCCGCTCATCCCATCCCGAACTCCACCGCCGCCACAGCCAGGTCACGCACTCGAATATCTCACCTTATCTTACGCCAACGTGAACAACGACGCATTGATGTCCCTTGTGCAGAATTGCACCCGACTCAAAGTCCTCGAAGCCGACAACACGCGTATCTCCGGTCTCGTCCTTCGCGAATTCGTGAACCTCGCGCGGGAAAGACAGATGACCAACGCTCGAATTGTCGCAATGGATTGTCGAGGGGTGGGAGAATACGTCGTGAAGGAACTCACGCCGCACACTCGGCCAAGGTTAGGCTGGCGATCGTGGCACGCACGCAAACTCGCGTACCTCGATGCGAGAGACGAAGATCATCACAATGGCCATAGCCGGTCTGGCAGGAATAAAGACAAGAGTGAACGGCTGTTGAACGTCGGACAGGACGAGTGTGATGAGAAACGGGTGGTTGTCAAGACCTTCTGGTCGTGGCAGACTGTCGATGCCGTTCATGCCTTGCGGGAGAAGAGACGGAAGGCGGCGTCATCTGCTTCGTCTTCGAGACGTGGGATGAACGCTTCAAGCGGTTCGGGTTCGTCATCTTCTTCTGATGAAGTCGTCTTCAGCTCGACTGGCCGTGCCAGATGGTGGTCTCCCAGCGGTCGAAGATCTTCTGGTCCCAACACTCCTACTCTCTTGGATGCCAATGGCGACCGAGAGGGATGTACTATTATGTAGTTATATTTGCCAATCTTCCCATACACATTATCTTGCTCTACGTTTTTCTGTGACAATTCCCTGTTGTATCATTATTGCTGCTCATGATGCATCCTAACTTGTACTTTTTGATGTAACATATTCGGGTTTCTCTCGCTGTTGTACCATTGATATTGTTCTATAGATATCTAACAGACTGTACCTTTTTTTCGAAATCTCCTTCGTCACGACCTCTCCACCACGGATAGTCCTTTTGCTCTCTGTTTTTGTTCGTATTCTTGCCCACACTTTACACGTGAATAAGACAGGCTTTACGTAGACAATCGTGTAAAGTGACGACTACCGACAAATGCTATTTGATATGTACATTATCTCACACATCAAGAAAACGTGAGGGTAACGGAGTAACCTAAAAAACCACAACAAGAGGCACATGTACAGGGAGCTAAATGAGTAAATCGAAGGAAGCAATGATACAAATAAGGCAAATGGACAACATGCAATAGCAAGTTCATGACAGCAGGACAGACAGGGCCTTGAGGCACTGAGAATGCAAATATGGGACAGATTAACAGACAGACGGTAGAATTGGCGCAGATACATCGGTGCCGAAGAGGGCAGGCAAGGGCCGCGATGAGGATATGGTCGCGTGGTCGAGGGCTGCTGCGGTGTCGCGTGTTGCGGTATGACAGAGCGTGTTCGCGGAATGGCGGGTGTATTTAACTGGCCGCGGCATCCTCCTCCTTTTTCTTCTTCCAATTGTCTACAACGAGTTTGAACCTGGAGGCAGCATACACGTGAAGATAGGGCCAAATGATGACTGATGAGAAATGGGCAGCGTACCGCTCCCTGTGGGGAATGTCAGGCTCCGTTTCCTTCAGCCGCGCCATCTCCGTTTGCATGAACCGGTTGAACGGGGTGAGCTTCTTTCTGCCACCGCCGCTCTTCTCTACGATGGGTGACAGCAGACCGGCGTGAGCGCAAGTGACGTGGCGCCGGAAGCGAGATACGCACTGGTCGCGGACGACTTGGTCTTTTTGGTGGGCTCCGGGGCGGACGCGGACGCGGTTTTGGGCTTGCTGACCATGGTGCCTAGACGGACGCGGAGGTGAGCGACGACGCGCGCGACGAAGGTGCGCGGAGAGACGTACCGGGAGTTGCTCACTTGGGAGGCAAAAATGGGGGCAGGGGCAGGATGTGGGAGGAGGCAAGGAAGGACAGAGGCAATAATTGAGGCCTGAGGGGTCCTTATACGAGATGCAGCTGCCCGGTTTAGCCCAATGTGGATCGCGCTTCGATCCCATAAGATCGCACGTCCCCGCGTGGGACCCCGAGAACCGCACACCGAGTGGATGGCTCGCGCGATTCACGCAGGGCTGCTGTCAGTAATTCAGCACAATCACAGAACCAGGGCTGCTCAATGGACATAACAGCATCCTGAGGGGGGCCAGGGAGCGATGCCGTGGACAGGGAACAGCACTCCAGATACCGCGATGCACGAAGAAGACCGCCAAGCGAGGCAGCCTTTGTGGGGGATCTCAAGCAGTTCATATGACATGTGATCCCGCGCCACAGAGCCTGCATCGCATGTGTACTGTGTAATGTGCAGGTTCACGAACACTGCGGTGGGGGCCACAGACTGACTCTGTGTCTGTATGTTATTTTTGTTTTTTTGCAGAGGTCAGAGCTCAAGAGGAGACGATAAGGAGGAGGACGTACGCCCGGGGTCCCAGCACGACCCGTGCGCGAGTGAGATATGTCTGCAAACACGGCCAAACAACGCGTCGCGCTCTGCTGGCGTCACTGTTCTAGACCGCAACTCGACGCGTCTCCTGGCCATCCCCGACACTTGCCCCTGAGCGCTCCTGCCCCTGCAATCCGCGCAACTTGCATTGCGTTCCGCTGAAGACCTACCGGTGTGCACACTTCCAGTGTCCTGCAACGGCTCCCGCGCGTATCCCCGCCGCTGTTGAGCTGCTGGAGGGACATCTTCTGACATAAACGAGCTGATCTGATACACGGCGCAATCACCGAAACATATTCGCCCGTGGCTACAATCCAGGACGCATACAAAGGTCCGTGTGAGCACATCGCACGTAACGCATCTTCCTGTCTTGAGTCCGCTGGATGCTCACAGACCCGCCTCTCTGGCCCCAGATGCCCCTCTCCCAGTGCCGGCAATGCTCTCGACGATGCTGGATCCGCTGATAATGCCCGTCGTTGCAATTAAAAACCTGCGCCCTACAGCGCAAGGAAATGGGTTGGAATTCTCCGCAGTTTGAGTTGAGAGCACGTACCCTTGTTCTGGCGGCCAACCCAACGCAAAGCGGCAATCTCTGTATACGTACATCCACCGAGGAAAAAAACGACCGTGGTCGTAGTTTGTTCCCTAGGCAACACTGCAGGAAATCAGAGCACACGAAATGTCAGCGGTCAAGTTTAGCTCAACCCCCCGGCGGGAACAAGCCAAAGGATATATATGCTAACGGGAGATGTCACTCACAGAGAGACGAAGCGGCAGGGTCCGCTGCGCCCGGCAACTTCTGCACAATGTCGACCGTCTCTCCCGGAATACTCGCAACGACGTCTTCGAACCCTTTCCACCCAACGATCGGGTGAGCGTGTACCTTGGGCAGACCCTTACCCTTGCCGCTCGCGTCCGCGGCCTCTCCGGAGGCCGAAATGCTCACTTTCTTGTCCTTTTCGCCCGCCGGATTACTCAGCACGCCACCCTTTTGCGCGACACACTGCACGAGACGGACGCTGATGGGAGCATAGCCGCTGTAAACATACGAGATGTCATTCTCCAGCTCCTCCATGGGATCGGGATCCTCGATGAGCAGCCGGAGTGACTTCCGCAACGACGTGTACGGGTATTTCAGCGATGGGATAATTGATGGTGGCGTCGACGCCGGTAGAGGATTTGGAAGGAGAATGGCGAGGGAAGGGGATGCAAGGGAGAGCAAGAGGGGTAAGTAGTTATAGCCGTACGCTTGGAGTATTTCTCGCTTCAGGTTATCCAACGTCTTGGTCTTGATCCCACCCGTGACGATGCTAGCGAGACACAACAGCCGAACGACCGTCTGCATGTCCGCACCTTGGGCGATCAGTTCCTCGATAGCGGTAATCTGGCTGTTAACTTCATATGATGCCAGCAGGTCTATATACCCGGCCGTTCAGCCGTCAGAAACAAGAACCTTGCAAGAACGCGAAGCTAGACGCACTTTGCTGAATTTCGAGTGATTTGTTGAATTCGTCCGTTCTGGTCTCGGGCACAATCATCTCCGATAAGCCGGTATCTACAATAGCGGTCAATGGCTTCCTTCACCGAACGCAGCGGATCCTTACGCAGTCGAAGCGACTGATGTTCGCTCTGCAATCCACCAAGCTTACCGACAAACTCTCTCAACTGCGCCGTCGACATCTCCTTGTGTCGCATCTACACACAAGGGCGGTCTATCAATCTCGCCGCCTCATATCCGCAAAGCAGATCAAACCTTGTAGTCCTCATCTAATCTCCTCGCCACTTGATTTAGCTTCTTACCCACCGCAGAGAAGTTCAGGTCTCTCAGTTCGCCGAAAAGAGGATCAGTCGCCGTTGTCAGATGATGTTTCTTCTTTTTCTCTTTGGTCAATGCGGAAGCCGGGGCGTTGGCGTTGGCTGAGGAAGAAGCACCGGCATTGGACTGGCCGAGAGGGTTGGGCGGCGCGAGGAGAGATGCAGGCACTTCGACATGCGCTACCAAGATGACGCGGTCAGTACTCGCACAAAGGCACAGAAAAAATAGATGTACAATTCTTTATGCCGAACATCTCGTCGATGAGGCCCTCGTATGTCAGTTGCGTCAGTAGAGGCGTGATCATGTCCACCCGTCTGTCCAATACAATGAGGGCATCGAATTTCTCTGAAGCCTGGTTTAGCATCTTATTCGCGGGATCGTCAGCGGAACTGGCGGGTAGGTGTCGGGTAAGTAGCGTGCAGAGGCGCTACAAGTAATGACATTGAGAAGCTGCAGAGGACGCGGATAACAACAACTCACAGCGGCATAGTCTCCCTTGCCGACGATGCGAGGAAAGAGACCGAACTGCTTCTCCAGGGAAATGAGTGCCTGCGCTGAGTTGAATATAACAGTCTCATCGCCGTCCTAAGTACAGACCGTTAGGCAAGAATATGGTACCACGACCATAAGATACGACACCTACCACCCACAGCTCCTTGAATGCATCCTCGTGTTCGAGCGATATAACATCATCCGCCAAGGGTATAAACTGTAGATTATACGAGGAGATATTGATATCTCCGAGTACGCCTTCCTCTTCCAGAACACGGGAAACTAGCGTGGACTTCCGAGGAACGAGTAGTAGGGTATACGTATGCTTCTGCCCTTCACGAGCATGTCTCTTCACTTGGTCTTTGATGGGAAGTCAATAGCTTCTCAGAGGAGACACAGTGATGAGCAGACACAATGAGCGTACCAGCTACAATCTTGATCCATTTAATGAGAGGCCGACAGAGGTAGATGATGTTTGTCGTTGTGGCGGACAAAGGCCCAGGTTCCAACCAGAACATCTTGTCCACGCCATGATGCTAGCGAAGGGAATACCCCTTGTATCGTTGAGCAGGCCGCAGTGCACAATTGCGTAGGCGTACCTTCAGCAGCGTCACCTCCGTAATCAAGCTCAATGGACCAGCCAACGTAGGGTCTAACACGAGTGTCTTTGCGCCATTAACCTAATACCGGTACCAAAAAGAATCTAGTCACTTCCCACTAGAATGGCATGAACTGAAGAGGCGAACCGAATTCAGAGCATCTACTAGGTCATTTCTTGCAATTTCTCTCAAGACTGATATATCGAGCGGTGATTCAACATCTTGACTTGGTCGTGAAGAGGTATCGTCTGCGGGTGCCGTGGAGGAGGAAGCTGCAGCCATTGAACTTGCTGCATCGAGTCGTAGTACTGCTCAGACGCGTTCGCATCTCGCCATCAATTCATTCTCGATCGCGCGTGAAATAGACCGGATACGGAAGGTATATAGGAAAAGACAGGAAATATATAGGAAAAGACAGGAAATATATAGGAAAAGACAGGAAAACATTACGAATATAATCCATCGACAGCAGAGAACACGAGAGCAGAAACTACAAAGACGCATGTGCATAGTACAGTTATATGTGAGTGTCGCAATAGGAGAGTCTGGAGAGCTGTCCCAAAGTTGAAAAACGAGGTATTGACGATAACTGATCACTGTGAATCGTAAGCCGAATAAGAGGCATCTGATGGGATAACAGAATGTTTGAACTTACGATGTGCCCACTACCAGCGAGCTCTGCGGCCGCTGCCTCCATTGCCTGCTTCTTACTAGTCCCAATCCCTTCATGTTCAGTTAGCTCTTCATTGTTCATCAGCAAACCTTCAACTTGTCTTACATGTCTTACCCGAGTCTGAATAGTCTGGGAGGGTCTGGGATGCCTGAGTCTGCCTGAGCGCGGCTCCTGAATTGTCTGAAACGCCTGGGTCGCCTCATCATGCCTACTGAACGCCTTCGCGAAACCTTCGCATTCCCCGTACGGGACATCGCATCATGTGGACGCAATTGATGGTTCATAATTCTTGTGATGGCAAGTGAGACTTCCCCAAATTAGGGCATGACGCCCATGTTACATAACGACGCTAATCTCCACGTCATAAAGGCGACGGTCTTCGGACTTCAACACATGCACCTCTTTCCTTGGT
>MU275269.1:0-58200 GCA_022160315.1 Panus rudis PR-1116 ss-1
GCATGTGATTACATGCAGAGTGATACGAGCTCCGGGGCTATGCCGGATCTCTTGATGTGTATCCGGACTTGCACCGGATTCAACAAGAGCGGGGGAAAGAACTTGAAGGCATGATGCATGAAGCTTGCAAGGTTCCCATTTCGGTACTGACGTACTGGTACATACCGCCGACCGGTATGCCACGTGCGGCCTGGGGCCCCTCTACAGTTAATTGATTTGCGTCCGAACCATTAATGGCCCATGGGTGAGTCTACCAAACTGAGGCTGCGACCACTGACCAGCTTGAAACCCCCGGCCGGAAACCTTCTTACAATCATATAGGTGACTCGGAGGTCCAGCTTCACACTCTTTTTTCAGGCAAATCATCGGTGCTTTAGATGGTTCAAGTTCTTACGCGGTCCATGATTTGAACACCTTCCCGTACTCCCGAGCTGCACTATTCCGAGTCAAGTTCAACGTAAACTGCCAGACCTCCCCCCAAAGCTCAAACAGTGTTAGGCGAGGTTGAACGTGGAGGACTTGACAGTGACAGGCCTCTGGGAAGTGCAATCATACCGACCGTGGAGCAGACATTGTACGTTCCATTCATTCTATTTCTTCTTGACACTGGCACAGTCGCAGTCGTGGTTCTTTGTTACCAGATTGCAATTGACGGCGACGGCGACGTATTCACTTCAAGTTGTTCCCCTTAGCACGCAACCTACCTTTTTCGAGTCAAAAGTCCCGATTTTTGGCTCCTCACTTCACACTTATTCTCCGCGTTCCAGAATCCAGGAGACTATCTTTGGTATAACTTGAAGAGAAATGGGGGTGTTGGTGTAGAAAGTTCCGTGAGGTAATGCAGATGCAGCAACGGCATTGTGAGAAATAGTACTATAGTCTATTGGGGCTTTGATTCCCCCGCTACCCCGCTGTCTTGAGCTCGAGGAACGGTATTCCTCAAACCCCAGATGTCCAGTCCCTTTCGTGGTGGGTAGCTCGACTCGCCGGATTCTGTCCAAAGCCACACAACCCTACCTCGACCCTCGACTTCGAGTCCAACTTCAAACTTCAGCTTATCCCTTCAAAACTTCACCTGCCCCCGGCAATGTCGGCATCGGATGAAAGATTTGGAACGGGAGCTCGAGGAGGGCAACGTCGATGATCTCGGAAGAGGAGGAGGGCAACGTCGACGATCTCAAAGGCCCGGGAACCTCTCGAAGAAGGTCCAACATAACCAACACTCTCCCAATAGCCGTGCCGTGTCGTCTACTTTGGTCGAGAGTGCGTGTCGTCCACCTTGGTCGAGAGTGCGTGTCGTCTACTTAAAGCTCTGGTCGAGAGTACGTGTCGTCCACTTTGATCGAGAGCGCATGTTGTCCACTTTAGTCGAGTGGTCGGACCATTCCTGGTTCCTTGTCCATAGCATAGACTAAGAAATCCATAGACTAAGAAAGAAGTCGAGAGAGAGAGAGAGAGAAGACGCGAGGGCGAATAAGGAGATCAGAGAGCTCGAGACGAGGAGAGTAAGGAGATCAGAGAGCTCGAGATGAGGAAATGAGGAGATCAGAGCTCGAGGGCGAGTAAGGAGAATCAGAGAGCTCGAGGGCGATTGAGGAGAATCAGAGAATGCGCGGAAAATCAGAATCAGAGAGCTCGAGAGCGAGTAAGGAGATCAGAGAGCTCGAGATGAGGAAATGAGGAGATCAGAGAGCTCGAGACGAGTAAGGGGAATCAGCTCTCGAGGCTCGTAAGGAGATCAGAGAGCTCGAGATGGGTAAGGAGAATCAGAGAACGCGAGGGCGAATAAAGAGAATCAGAGAGCTCGAGATGGGTAAGCAGCTCAGAGAGCTCGAGAGAGATGGAGAATCAGAGAACGCGAGGGCGAGTAAGGAGACCAGACCTCGAGGGCGAGTAAGAAGATCAGAGAGCTCGAGAAGAGTAAGGAGATCAGATCTCGAGGGCGAGTAAGGAGATCAGAGAACGCGAGGCGAGTAAGGAGATCAGAGAGCTCGAGATGGGTAAGGAGATCAGAGAGCTCGAGGGGAGTAAGGAGACCAGATCTCGAAATGAGGCAATGAGGAGACGAGCTCGAGGAGACGAGGAGGGTAACAAAAATCCTAGTAGTAGCAGCTTTAATGAAAGTGAAAGCGAGGACTGACTGACTTGTGACGCACGTGATACACGCGATGAAGACCGACGGTACCAGACCAGACTCAGAGTACTAGTGATAGAGTATAGACGTACTAGTGATAGAATATAGACACATAGACACATAGAAAGCCTAGAAAGATATTTGAGATGAGTTAAGAGGACCACGCTCGCAATCCGAAGATCTTAAGAGGAGATTAATATCGAGTACCGGTCGAACTTGTCATTGTACCTGTCGAACTTGTCATTGTACCTGTCGAACTTGTCATTGTACCTGTCGAACTTGTCATTGTACCTGCGAACGACTTTGGGGGGGGGGGGGGGGGGAGTGGGCGATATTAGGATATTGTGATCGCAGTAGGCCGGTAATATGGGACTTGTGAGGCGTACTCACGTCGGGGCAAACTGACCTATAAGCTTGGGTATTGGGTATTGGGCAAGGACTGGGTGAAGGGCGGGGCGGACCGAGAGGTGTCGACGGTGACAGGCATGTCGTAGGTGAGCGTTGGAAGTCACCCGCGAGCCCTTGTCATGACAAGGGCTACCGCCGAACCTTGGATACATAGAACAAGGAACGAACGTCGACAGAGAACCCAAAACGATTTGATTTTAACGAAACTACGGCAACCAAACTTCTCGCCGACGTCCCCACTAGTACTTAAGTACTTACCACTCAAATATTACTGGTACTCACGCGGGAGTAAAGTGGCCTAGTGAATTTGACAATGAGAAAGAGGGGACTACCGGGCCATGTGACGCGTTGAATCTATTGGGTGGTCAAGAGATTTCCAATGTGCGGCGGCCTTGGGTAGCATTATTATTTGAAAGCACGAGGCGGGAGAGGACGGGACGGGATTTGTGTATTCTAGCTGTTGCAACCGGTGCGGCATGAGAAGGTCGTTCTAATAGAGAGAAGAGAGCCGTCTGCATTCGCGTCAAGAGTGTCGTCAGAGCGCACAGACGCCGAACGATCCTCCCAAAACCGGGAACGAGCTCCGCGACGCCCGAGATCGCTGAGGTGCCACAAGTGGAAGAACGTCCACCACGGCCAGCCAGTCATAAGCGTGCATGAATCATTCTCTCAAGTGCAACCTGCCCCACGATGCTGGCCCCGTCGTCGTCGTCATCGCCCGCCGCCGCCGCCATCGTGAAGCTCGCGGCGCCGCATCTCCTGAACATCCCGCCAGAACTGCTCATTGAGATCCTGAAATGTCTAGACTGGCGCGACCTCCTACGGTGCGACTCCGTGAGTGCCCAACTGTCCCCGACTCGTGTGATGATCTCCCCGCGGTGGTTTAGGCAGGGTAGATACCATATACTCACATCGTCCTCTCACCCAGGTATGTCAAGCCCTCCACCACACGATCCGGACCTCCCTCGAGCTCCAGTACACCATCGAGCTCGCTGCGGACAACCTCGTCGACGGGCCGCGCGTCCCCGGATCTCTCTCCACTGCCGATCGGTATGCGCTGCTTTTGGATAGGCGGAGGAGGTGGAGGAGGCTGGAGTGGACGAGGGAGGTGGACGTGCCGATGCCTGGGGGCTGTCAGGCGTACGAACTCGTGGGTGGGGTATTCGCAAAGACGAGCAGTATCTCTTTGGCCCCCCTCGCTCATCAACACACTTGGGGTCTCGGCGCCCACAACGCGCATGGTGATGGTGTAGATGGGAATGCGAACGGGGTGACGCATCTGTTGGCGGCGAAACTGCCGACGAGGGAGGACGATGGGAGGGTGGTCAGGATTGAGGACCTCCGTTTGGCCAGTCGCGATTTCGCCATTGACCCTTCCCAGGATTTGCTCGCTCTCGTCGATATTGACGATTCGTACGTTGGTGTCGTATTCGGTTGTGGGATGATACTAATGTCGAGTGTAGGGACACGCTGCAAGTGAACATCACCGTCCATCTTCTGTCGTTGACCACTCTCCGTCCTCACCCGCTTGCTCTCTCTCGTTCCTCCTCCCATCCCTCCTCCTCCCACTCGTCGCACCCGGCGCACCCAGCCCAACTGACGCTAACAACCCCCTTCCACATCGCCTCCTGTTTCATCCAAATCGTAGGCTCCACCATCGGCATGTTCTTCTGGCAACACGGGCCCGCGCTCGTCATGTGGGATTGGAAGAGCGCGGAAAGGATCTTGTGTAGTGTGCCTTGTGAAGAGGGTGAGGAGGTGTTTCGGTGAGTCTGAGATTTGATTTCAAGATTTTTCTTCTTTTTCTTTTTTTTCTATTCGATTTTGTGGATGTGGATGTGGATGTTTGGTTTTTGGGCGAATGAGAGGGCAGCGTGTCTTGCGTTGGGGGTTTGACGTCCGACGTTCTTTTCTCTTTCTCTTTCTTTCTCGTTCTCGTTCTCGTTCTCGTTCTTGTTCTCGTTCTCGTTCTCTCCACGTTAGAGTCTCGCCTCGGTATCTCTCGCGTCGAAGTTACATATCCATCCCTCTCGCATCGCGTCACGAGCTCTCCCCGCCCGATCTGCTTCACAGTGAGGGGATGGAACTAGTACTGGATCTGGCTTTCCTTTCATCTTTCCCCTTTCTCCATCCTTCTCCCTTCTCCCTTACTGAGCCGAACCGACCCGAGTGCTGTCGGAGAAGTCGAGGATGTGAGGTCTGGGGAGATCCTGCGAGGCGACGAGGCGACGAGAGAAGTAGGATATGAGACTTCGAGGTTCGATTGAGCAGAGATCGAAGAACAGAGAACAGAGGATAGAGAATAGAGAGCAGAGAGCAGTGATCGAAATCTTGCGTCTCCGCTCGCCTTTCTCGAAAGTTGAGAAGATGAAAGAGAGTGAGAGAGTGAGGGAGGAAACGTTCGTATGGTCTACATACAATACATGCGTTCGCTTCGTGTCCTACTTCCTACGCATTGCCCCCCCCCCCCTCTCGCTTTAACACTCTCTACATCCGCTGTTCATCGTTGCATCGCAACCTGCCAACTCTCTACCTAACCCATCCCATCCCATCCCATCCTACCCATCCCATCCCTCAAACCCACTAACCCAGTCCAAAACCCTAAACTAACCAATCTCCTCAACCACAGGTCCGTCGGTCTAAACGAAGCCTGGGACTTTGGGTTCCTAGGGGAGAAGACGTTCATGTTGACGAGTTTGAGAGAGGGAGGGGGGATTTGGGTGTATTCGTTCTTGCCTGTGCCTGTTGGTGTTAATGACGACGACGAGGGGGAGGCGACGAACGCTCACACGCACAACTTGCAAGATCCCGGGATGCAGGACTTGCAAGCCGAGTTACAACGCGAACTCGAACACGACACTCAATTCTATCCCAACTCCCCTCCCAACTCCCACTCCAACTCCAAATCGCGCAACCACAGACTGAAATACAAATACAACCTCAAACCAACCCTCGTCGCCGTCCTCCAGCTTCCTCGTCTCAAACCAGGGGTGACGCTTACCCATTTCCAGACGCATAGTTCTCCGTTCTTGGGTGGGGAGATGGATGGGTTTCCTGGTGGTGGTGCTGGTGGTGCTGGTGGTGGTGGTGGTGGTGGTGGTGCGGAGGGGTTGGGTGGTGGTGCGGAGGGTGGTGGTGAGGCTGAGTCTGATTCTGCCTCTGGCTCTGGCTTTGGCTCTTCCTCTGGCTCTGGCTCTGGTTCTGGCTTTGGCTCTTCCTCTGGCTCTGGTTCTTCCTCTGGCTCTGGCTCTGGTTCTGGTTCTGGATATGCTCCTTCCTCTGGCTCTGCTCCTTCATCTTCCTCCACTACGCACCGCCCCAAACCATTCAAAACCTCGCAACAAGACCGGATCCACGCAATGTCCCTCGGGTACGGTCCCGGTCTTCTCGCTCCCGCTCCCGCCGCCGCCGCCGCCGCCGCCCCCGTCCCTGGACTCGGACTCGGAGCAGGAGGAGGACTGGGAGGAGGACTAGGTGCGGGAGGTGCGGGAGGGAGATTTTACTTGTTTGTGAAGAATTCGACGTTGATGCGGTGGGTGCCTACTTGGGGTGAGGTTTTGTTGGGGTATGAGGGTGTGGAGGAGGGGGAGGGGGAGAGCGAAAAAAGGGAGGGGTCGAAGTCCTCGTCGAGTGATGTTAGTTCAGGTCGCGGAGGTCCCGGTGGTCGCGGCGGTCGAGGAGGTAGAACAAGCAACGACTGTGAGACACTCGACGAGAACCATACCGAACACGGTGAAAGAACAAATGGATCAAACGGAGGAGGAACAAAGAGAGGAGGAAGAAAGGGAGTGAGTGAGGGTGAGAGTGGGTGGAGCGCGAGAGAGGTGCCATGGGAGGAGTGGGGAGAGGAGGGGACGAGGATGTTACCCGGTTGGACTCATTTTAGGTGGTTGAGGTGCGTTTCTTTTGCGAGTTTCTTGCTATCGCGGTTTCCTATCATTGTGCCATCTTGGTTGGGTTTATTCTCTCTGATCTGCTATACTCTGCGTTATTGTATGTTCACGCAAACATCGAATCGCTCGAGGTAAGAGGTGGTTTGTTGAGATCGGTATCGTGCTCTTTCGTACCACCGAACCGATGAGCGATGAAAGGTGGTGGCGGTGGTCCTTCCAACCCCGTCCCATTCCATCCCATTGCTCAACTCTCCTTCTCGTTCCCATGTTTCTCTTCGTTCACTTTCCTATTCTCTCATCTCACTCACCACGTTCATCCACTCACTAACACCTAAATCCTCCACCCTATATGATATAATACAGATACGTCCACGGCCACCGAATCGTCTTCCCTCCCGTCGTCACCTCCGCCCACCCCACCTCCACTCCAAACCCAAACCGAAAGAAATCGATATTCATGTTAGACTTCAACGTGCATCCTAAGCGGCGGAACGACCCCGTTGAAGTCGGGAGTGGGGATGCGCTTGTTGTTAATGGAGGGAAGGGGAGGGGGGTGAGTGTTGTTAGGAGGGAGGAGGTGAGGAGGATGAGGGCGAAGCTGAAAGCAAAGGCGAAGGCGAAGGAGAGGGAGAGAGTGGGGGGTGGGGGAGTGGTGGATGGGGAGGGGAAGGGGAAGGGGAAGGGGAAGGGGAAAGAACGAGAGAGGGAGAACGGCGTGAGAAAGGCGAAGGCGAAGGGGAAGACCGAGCTAGGTGTTCGAGGAAAAGGAAAGGAGACGAGGGAGAGAGGGACTCAGACTGGTACAGACGATGACGATGAAGATATGCACGTGGATGGAGGTGAGGATGAGGAGGAGGATGAGGATGAGGATGAGGATGAGATGGACGTTGATCCTGATATTGGTGGGGAGGGAGCGGGTTCTTCGTTCTCCAAGGGCAAGTCTGGGGCTCTGGCTCCGGTTGATGAGGATGAGGATGAAGAAGGACAAGGACAAGGACAAGGACAAGGACAAGGACAAGGACAAGATGGAGATGAGGAGGAAACGGAGACCGACACCGAAACGGAGACAGGTGATGAAGAGACGTCAAGAAAGGCTCAAGATCCGTACCTCACGCAATACAAAGTGATCACATCACCGACGACTTATTACTCTTCCTCTCCCTCCTCCTCCACCAACACGCCCACTCCAACCACCACCACACAAACCACATCATCCACATCGAACGCGAACGCGCCATACGCACATATCTTCGCGCAGGACGTGACGACCAAGCTTCCCTATGCGTTTCTTGTCAAGACTGGGGAGTTTGAGTTTAGTTATCAGGGGTTCATGATTGACGAGGAGAGGTTGGTTGGGATGAGCGTGAGTGGTCTTTTACTAAATTATTTGATTTTTTTTTTCTTCGTCGCTGTTGTTTTGTGTATGTTGGCTGATGAGCGGTGCTGATGTTTTCTTTGGTTTGGTAGACGTTGGGATCTTCGCCCGAGAGCGAGTTGAATAGTATACGGGTGTATACGTTCTAGGATCCATCATTCGGTCATCAGTCAATCCTCGATCTTCAAAGCTTCGACCGTCAGACGTCAATCGTCAATCCCTCAATGCTCAGTCCTCAATGTTCAAACCTCAATTTCCAGTCCTCCATCACAAATCTTCGATCCCAAGTCCTCTACCGGTAGGAACTGTAAAAGAAAGGACCAGGACCCTTTGCTCTCTCTCTCTCTCCCGCTCTCGTTCTTGTTCTCGTTGCTACGCCCGACCAACGTGTCATCATCAACCCCAACTCTTCTTTGACGTTGTTTGCTCTTTTGCTCTCCGAGTCTCTCGCATCGTAACTGTACTATTCCCGAATCTGACTCTGAGTTTCGTTCATTCTTGCGCTGCATGCTCATACCACTGTCATGCTCATACCACTGTGACCGTATCGCCAAATCTCGCACCCATTCTTGATCTCCCATAAAATAGTCTCGTCTACTCACAGTTGTTCTCCACTCAACTGCTCAGTGTATTATCATCGTTGTCAACTTGTCAGTTATGCCCACAGACTGGTAGGTCTGATATCTGTAGATTTCGCTCGTATCTAAACACGGTGAGTGCTGTTCTCGCTCGGGTTGAGACACCGATGGGTTCGGGAGAAGGTAAGTTGCTTCTATTGAGCAAAGTCTCCGTTAGCACTTTGGGCACTGAAAGATCATCGATCAACGTTCAACAGCTACAGTGATGACGACCGACCGCTCAAACGTCGTTAATATCACCTTCTCGTCTTCCCTCCTAGCCATTCTCATCACCCTTCTACCCATTCTCACCTTCCTCTCAGCCACGCACATCGCCCTCGTGGCAAGTATCATGATGCCGAAGACAAAATGACAAATCTCATGGCGGTTATCCTGCCATCCAATGATTGTGAACCCAAGATCATACTTCTCTCGCTCAAAGTCAAAGAGTCATACGACTAGTCTGAGTACCAGTAAGTTAATACTGCCATCGCAAATAGTGTATTCTCCGCTTGCATTTGATTGATACCGACGACGCTAAGATTAATCGCCGTACTCAGCGGTTTGGGTGGGCGCGATATATAACGAAGTTGGGCCTGCTCAAGGTTTGGACTTTGACGACTCAGCTGCTACTGCTACCCATGGATTCCCCAACCTCGCCGGTGCTGCAAGGGCCCTCAGCGGCCGAGTTCATGGGCGTATGTATCATCGCTGCGCTCATTAGCATGGTGTAAGTCGTGACGGTTCTCTGATACCTTCATGAGTATCCTTTCTCTGACAGGATATTCCGGGGCCCGCATTGGTAGCTTGTATGGATTTATAGTCGCGCAGACCTATATGTACTTTGTAGCTTACGACGAAGATCCGCGATGGCTCAAAGGCTCTGTTTTCGTCATCTGGTAAGTGCATCACGGATAAAGACGCACAACCACCTGGGTTGAACCTTGAACGCTATAGGGTGTTCGAGACGTCGCATTTCATCTTCACGATATTCTGGCTGTATCACCTTCTCATAGAGGGGTTTGGGGATTTGCGTATTTCCGAGAACTCTACGTGGTGAGTCCCAGTGCCTGACCCGGCGTCCTCGTAGGTCAGGATACTGTAGCTGAAACATGTTGGGCCCGATGTAGGAGTCCGACGGTAAGTTCTTTTCTTGAGACTTGGCGCACATTGCGGTTATTGGACCACTTTTGAACTACTTAGGCATCTATTGTCCTTGAGGTGCGCGTTACTTCCGGTTGTGACGTGGAGCAGCTTGGTAATTAACCGATTGTCTGTATGGATTTGTAGGAGATCGCTGCTGGTATGATACAAAGGTATGTTGCTTGCGATTATCGTCTTGACTCACGTCTCAACCTTACCATTGTATAGCCTGTATCTTCGTCGGCTGTGGATACGTGAGCATAGCGAAACCCACAGCCATCGCAAATATATCTCCTCTAACCAAACCATGCTCATCTCCTAGTAAGCCACCAAAACATGTCGCTAATGGTCCCCCTGGTACGTAGATATCTGAATGGCAATGTCTCTCAACGACAGCATTGACTCGGCTTACAGGCGGTCGTGGTATTTTTGCGGTTTGGTAAGTGCGAATATCCAACATGCTGCGACTCGCGGTCTGAATTCACGGACTGTAGCGACCGCAATCAGTGAGTGTTCCGAATTCGTGCTCCCATACTGACAATTGCAAGTACTCATGCTTCCCTCAGTCAGTGCCATCTTACTGTGAGTACGGTTCGCTGTCGTTTTACAAGCTCAGTCTCCCTATACTCAAACCCCTCTCGCCAATTAATAGAGTGACATTGGGACTCTTTTCGGAATTTGGAACGATATCTGCCCCCAAAGTATGTTCAACGCTTCTCCATCCTCCATTCTCCAATGACATCGTTTCCGCTCATGCTTGCTCGTCACAGGCTATAGCAGACACGTCCAATTTCCTTCGATGCACAGCCGACGCTCTCATAGCGGCGAGCATGATTTACTATCTATGTCGAAATAAGCCTGCTTCTGCAAAGTAAGTCCTTCTCGAGGCTTCAACAAACGCAAAGAACGAAAGCTCAACTCGCACTATACAGAACTGATGGCACAGTCCGCTGGATCGTACACTATCTCGTGAATACCGGTGCTGTGACCATGTACATTATTCATTCCTCGTATCGACCTTTAAGCCGTATCTGATCAAATTGGTCTTCCAAGGTCCTTCTCGCTCGCACTCGCCATAACGGTAGTTCCGACAGTCTTCCTCCGAAAAATCTGGACTAACACGACGCTTTGTATCTTTGAAAGTATATTGCATTGCCGAATAGCATCGTCTACGCGGGGTTGTTCACTATTGTCACCAAGTGTAGGTACTCCATCTGTTCCTGAACGTTCGTTCTAACAGCTCCTCCATCATAGTATATGCGAACGCGTTTCTAGGAACGTAAGTCGCCTGAAACACACCACCGCGGTCACACTCACAGCTCAAGTACCTATTAGATTGAATGGCCGGCAAATCCTCCGACAACGACTCAATTCTGGCGGCATCATTCCGAGCACGTCAGATTACTACTCAACCCATATCCAGGCCGAAGCGGTGAAGAATCATAGACTACCCCTTTCGTCCGAAAATCAAGCTTCAAGCAGGACAATTGAGATCTATAAGGAGGTGACGACAGTTTGCAGAGCGTAACCTTTGGGGTGCATAGAGCCCTACGGTGTCTCCCATATTGGTTTTTCTGTGCTCAGTCAACAAAAGAAAGCCATACTTTATGTATCGATACGACCGATCCTGTTCGAGCGAAACCAAGCGATGTTAAATTTGGCCCTTTGTGAATATAATCAACTCTGCATGTATGACGGTCCGCGATAGACAATTGACTCCTAGACTTTAGTAGACTAGTTACGAGATGGGCGTATGGGTTCAGCCCTAGGCCATTTATCGAAATGACCAGCCGTCTTGAACAGAATGTGATACTCGCTCCCATCTCCCTATATCGCCACCAGAAGTAAGTAAATGACATTGTTCTCGTCTCTCGAAGTACCGCGGCACTTACAAATCGGTTGTAAGGGAAGCCAAGGTCGAAGGGTAGGATGCTCTCCAGGAACTTGATGTGTTCGGGTGTAAGCGCGATTTCGAGAGCTTCGACGTTCGCGAGGAGGTGTTCGACTTTGCGGCCTCCGATAATAGGGAATACGTAGGGAACCTTCTGCATCACGTATGCGATTGCAACTGGTGCAAGGTGAACGCCGTGCCAGTGAGTAAGCCAATACGATGATCTACTATAGTAATTATAGAAAGACGTACCAGCTTGGATAGTCTTGGCTCCAACTTCAACTGCGACCTTTTCAAGGGCTTTGGCTACCTTACGTTCATTCTCGTTTCTTTCCCAGCCACGACCAAGCAATGCGCGACCTTTCTCCCCTGTCTCGCGACGCCTTTGTTCCTCTTCGTCTGTGCGGATCTTACCGGAGGCGAGGACGTCGTAAGGGGCAATTGCCATACCTATCGATTTGTTGATGAGAAAACGAGATTTCTATGGCATAGTGGATGAGAACGAGAAAGTCAGGGTTAATGCTCACCTTCGTCCCGAGCCATGCGCACGATTTCACGCTCAAGGTCGCGGTTGAGGATGCTCCATGCACCTTGATAGATCACAAACGGTGTCTTACCAGTCAGTCGGGCGTATGAGTTGGCTTTGGCGACAATGTACGCGGGGGTATCTGATACACCCTACAAAACAGTAAAGAACGCCATTTTAGCGTTAATACCCATATTCAATGAATCGTGTGAAATTGCAGACTTACGAGGTACAAAACCTTGCCTTGCATGACCAAAGTGTGCAAGCCGTTCATGACTTCCTCGATGCTAGTCACATAATCCCACCAATGGAGATACAAAATATCGATGTAGCTCGTACGGAGCTTCTTGAGGGAAGCTTCGACGGAAAGGTGGAGAGACTTGATATTGTTCCCCGCAAAGTGGGTCTTTTGTGGGATGGAGGTGTCGCCCATTTTGAAGTCGGATGTGTACTATGTGCAATTGGAGAGGTGAGAGAGGCCGAGAAAAGTAAATAAAAATGGGTATTTACCTTGGTGGCGATCACCAATTGGTCACGAATTCCGCGCTTCTCCATCCACTCACCAATGAACTCCTCAGAGCTCTCATGCTGACTGCATGCCAAAAGAGAATTTCATCCGGGCAATCCATATGCAGTTAGATCAATTCAACTTACTAGTTATTAGCGGTATCAATGAAGTTCCCACCAGCCTCAAAGTACGCATCGAGCAACTTGAAACTGCTCTCCTTATCCATCGCGCCCATACCAAAGGGAGCCCACTTGTCACCGATGCTCATGGCACCAAGAGCAATAGGAGAGACATGGATGCCCGCCGTGGGGGACAGTTGGCGGTGACGACCAAGCTTGGTCTTTGGAGGTGGGGGGAAGTTGAGGATAGACATTTGCGTAGGGGTCAGGTCGAGTTTAGAGGATGTCTGATTGAACTGAGCTGGAGTTGGAGAACTTGAAGCTTGAAGGATAGTCACTCAGGGTGGTGCCCTCCAGGTTATATATCGCTGAAATTGTCGCGCAACGGGTACAGTAGTCAGCTATGCCATGTAAATAGTGAGATGTCGGCGTCCGACATATAGTATCGCAACCGTATATCCCGGACAGAGTGCATCTCGAAACGCCAGAAAGTCGAAGAGCACCTCGGCCTCGGCGATACACAATAGTCTCGAGAATATCGTGCACTGCGTCAGGATGCAATGTAGGCGATGTATGGACGGTGTTAGCACCCAATTCTTACACCCAGCCAACCAGAGGTTCAGGCTAAAGTCCGATATATCGGTATTCCGAGCACCCTCGCATGTAGCTCAGGCTGCTTGTGCCCGTTGCTGAAAAGATATAGCTAAATATAGAATGAGAGGAGGTGAGAGGAGGTGAATGTAGACGTATGGGGATAGTATTGCGAGTTGCACTGGGGAGCAGCGCAAGCGCAACATCATACAGTCCTAACGGGGCTACGCGCGGCGCATCGGCAGACTTACAAGATAATTATGAATAGTTTCAGATATAATTACATCAGACAGTCGCATTCCTATGGTCTACGGTCTGTGATAGGTTGGGCTGCGAGAGAGATAGCGAGATGCGAAGACGGAAGAGGTTCAACAGCAGACTCGTTGGTACTTGGGCTGTCTGAGCGTTCACCCGAATTGGCTAGGCTCTTTCGGCTATCACTACTGCCCGGATGTGTCATGTGTCGATCATGGTACTCAACTCCTTCGACTTTCTACCGTGACTGCAAGTTGGTCCTCGGAGTCGTCCTCTTCCCCCTCTCGTTATGACCACAAAACATTGACCCATACTCCAGCTACATGTGACGGCCTAGGTGCGTAGTATTGTACCGAGTCCACCTCAGAAGCTGCAGTTGAAAGCGTAAGTCACTTTGCGTATGATGTGACTATCGTTAACGGGTTCTACGATCACTGAACGTTAAACTCGAAGCTCGAAGGCCCGGATATAGCATGAGCCTTCGTGCTTTGGAGTCAAGCACACATTTTGTCTCCGCCAGAGTCCTTCTCCCCGAAATCCTTAGTTCTCTTCAACTGTATCCCTCACGATTGTCGGACCCGATTTGTTCCATATGTCACTCGATACATTCTTTTTATCTACTCATTGCATGACCTCGTCTTGAACACCCCTATTCCGGTATTCACGAGATAGTGTACGATCCAGCGGACTGTGCCATCAGTTCTGTATAGTGCGATTTGAGCTTTCGTTCTTTGCGTTTGTTAGAGCCTCGAGAAGGACTTACTTTGCAGAAGCAGGCTTATTTCGACATAGATAGTAAATCATGCTCGCCGCAATGAGAGCGTCGGCTACGCATCGTAGGAAATTGGACGTGTCTGCTATAGCCTATCACGAGCAAGCATGAGCGGAAACGATGTCATTGGAGAATGGAGGATGGAGAATGGAGAATGGAGAAGCGTTGAACATACTTTGGGGGCAGATATCGTTCCAAATTCCGAAAAGAGTCCCAAAGTCACTCTATTGATTGGCGGAAGGGGTTTGAGCAGGGGGAGGATGAGCTTGACAAGCGACAGCGATCCGTACTCACAGCAAGATAGCACTAACTGAGGGAAACATGAGTACTTGTCAGTGTTGAAGCACGAAATTGATACACTTACTGATTGCGGTCGCTGCAGTCCATGAATTGAGTCCGCAGTCGTGAACCGCAGCATGTTGGATATTCGCACTTACCAAACCGCAAAAACACCACGACCGCCTATAAGCCAAGTCAGTGCTATCATTCAGGGACATTGTCGTCAAGATATCTGCGTACTAGTGGGACCATCAGCAACATGTTTTGGTGGCTTACTGGAAATGAGCCATGGTTTGGTTAGGAGAGATCTATTCAGTGCGATGGTTGAGAGCTTTGCGTTGCTTTGCTTACGTATCCACAGCCGACGAAGATACAGGCTGTAAAATGGTACAGTTGGAACTTAAATGTGAGTCAAAACGATAATCGCAAACAACATACCTTTGTATCATACCAGCAGCGATCTCCTACAAATCCATAAAGACAATCGGTTAATTACCAAGCTGCTCCACGTCACAACCGGAAGTAACGCGTACCTCAAGGACAATAGATGCCTATAGTAGTTCAAAAGTAGTCCAATAACCGCAATGTGCGCTAAGTCTCAAAGAAAGGACGTACCGTCGGACTCCTACATCGGACCCAACATGTTTCAGCTACAGTATCCTGACTCACGAGGGACGCCGGGACAAGCACTGGGACTCACCATGTAGAGTTCTCCGAAATACGCAGATCCCCAAACCCCTCTATGAGGAGGTGATATAGCCAAAATATCGTGAAGATAAAATGCGACGTCTCAAATACCCTATAGCGTTCAACCAGGGTGGTTGTGCCCGTTCAATTATCAGGTCTGAAAGTACTTTCAATTGAAGCTATGATGCACTCACCAGATGATGAGAACAGAGCCTTTGAGCCATCGCGGATCTTCGTCGTAGGCTATAAAGTACATATATGTCTGTGCGACTATCAACCCATACAAGCTACGCATGCGGGGCATCGCGTCAGAGAACTGTACAATGCCAGTGGTGAAGGAGCGGAGAACGACTCACACCATGCTAATGAGCGCAGCGATGGTACATACGCCCATGAACTCGGCCGCTGAAGGACCTTGTAGCACCGGCGAGGTTGGGGAATCCATGGGCGAGGGTAATAGGTGTGTGGTTGGGTTGACGAAGTCCGAGCTATGAGCAGGACCTACTCCATTAAATATCGCGCTCAGCCCAAACCGCTGAGTACGGCGATTAATTTCAGCGTCGTCGGTATTAATCAAATGCAAGCGGAGAATACACTATTTGCGATGGCAGTATTGACTTACTGGTACTCATACTAGTCGTATGACTGTCTGACTTTGAGCGAGAGAGGTATGATCTTGGGTTTACAATCGTTGGATGCCAGGATAGCCGCCATGAGATTGGTCACTCTTGTCTTCGGCATCATGATACTTGCCACGAGGGCGATGTGCGTGGCTGAGAGGAAGGTGAGAATGGGTAGAAGGGTGATGAGAATGGCTAGGAGGGAAGACGAGAAGGTGATATTAACGACTTTTGAGCGGCCGGTCGTCATCACTGTAGCTGCTGAACGTTGATCTTTCAGTGCCCAAAGTGCCAACGGAGAGACTCCCCTCGATTGAACCAACTTACCTTTCTCCCGAACCCATCGGTGTCTCAACGCGAGCGAGAACAGCGCTCACCGTGTATAGATACAAGCGAAGTTTACAAATGACCTACATTGAACATGCATCCCACTCGACTGTGCGCGAGAGTGACAAGTTGACAACGATGATAATACACTGAGAATTTGAGTGGTGAACAATTGTGAGTAGACGAGACTAATTAACGGGAGGTCGAGATTGGGTGCGAGGTTTGGCGATACGGCCACGGTGGTATGAGCATGCAGCGCAGCAATGATCGATACTCAGAGTCAGATTCGGGAATAGTACAGTTCCGATGCGAGAGAGCAAGAGCAAACAACGTCAAAGGGGAGTTGGGGTTGATAATGACACGTTAGCCGGGCGTAGGCTCCACAATGGGAAACGAGAACAAGAACAAGAACGAGAGCGAGCGCGAGAGAGAGCAAAGGGTCTCCGTCCTTTCTTTTACAGTTCCTACCGATAGAGGGGGATTTGGGACTGAAGGATTGTGATGGAAGTTTGGAAATTGAGGATTGAAAATTGAGGGAATGAGCATTGAGAATTGAGGGATTGACGATTGACGGTCGAAGCTTCGAAGATCGAAATTCGAAAATTGACCGATGACCGAATGATGGATCCTAGAACGTATACACCCGTATACTATTCAACTCGCTCTCGGGCGAAGATCCCAACGTCTACCAAACCAACAAAGATCAGCACCGCTCGTCACCAAACACAAATACATCACAACACATAAGAAACGCTCAACACCGCAGAGGAAAAAACATATCAAGGAAAAAACTAATCAAGGAAAAAAGAAATCAAGGAAAGAAGAAAGAAAAAGCACTCACACTCATCCCAACCAACCTCTCCTCATCAATCATGAATCCCTGATAACTAAACTCAAACTCCCCAGTCTTGACGAGGAACGCATAGGGAAGCTTGGTCGTCACGTCCTGCGCGAAGATATGTGCGTACGGCGCATTCGCGTTCGATGTGGATGATGTGGTTGGAGTGGGTGTGTTGGTGGTTGGCGTGGGTGTGTTAATGGTGGAAGAGGAAGAAGTGGAGGAGGAAGAGGAAGAGTAATAAGTCGTCGGTGATGTTATGACTTTGTATTGCGTGAGGAACGGATCTTGATCCTTTGCCTTTCTCTGGGACTCTTCATCATCACCTGTTTCCGTCTCCGTTTCGGTGTCGGTCTCAGTTTCCTCCTCATCTTCATCTTGTCCTTGTACTTGTCCTTGTCCTTGTCCTTGTCCTTCTTCATCCTCATCCTCGTCCTCATCAACCGGAGCCAGAGCCCTAGACTTGCCCTTCGAGAACGAAGAACCCGCTCCCTCCTCACCAATATCAGGATCAACTTTCATCTCATCATCCTCATCCTCACCTCCACCTCCATCGACGTGCATATCTTCATCGTCCTCGTCCGGACCCGTCTGAGTCCCTCTCTCCCTCGTCTCTTTGCCTTTTCCTTTTCCTCTTCCTTTTCCTCGAACACTCTTCCTCTTCCCCTTCGCTTTCCTTACGCCGTTCTCCCGCTGCTTCCCCTTCCCCTCCCCACCCCCCACTCTCTCCCTCTCCCTCTCCTTCGCTTTTGCTTTCAGCTTCGCCCTCATCCTCCTCACCTCCTTCCTACTAACAACACTCACCCCCCTCCCCTTCCCTCCATTGACAACAATCGCATCCCCACTCCCGACGTCCACAGGATCGTTCCGCCGCTTAGGGTGCACGTTGAAGTCTAACATGAATATTGATTTCTTTCGGTTTGGGTTTGGAATGGAGGTGGGGTGGGCGGAGGTTACGACGGGGGGGAAGACGATTCGGTGGCCGTGGACGTATCTGTGGGAAGAGGTTGAGTGTCAGTGGATGGGGTTGAGTGGAAGGCTGGATGAGAACGAGGGGAACAACTCGAAAGGGAATCAGCACGAGGAGACGCGAGAGCGAACGTGAGGAAGAACGCGAAAAACGAACGAGAAGGACGCGAAAATGGACGAGGGGAAACGAAACGAAAATGAACGATACCAAACACCACTCCAACTCAACCTCGCGCAAAAAGTCGCAAAAAACGTCGCACAAAAATCGCACAAAACTCCCCCCAAAACCCAACAAAGCAAGCAAGAAGTTAAACGCACCTCAACCACCTAAAATGAGTCCAACCCGGTAACATCCTCGTCCCCTCCTCACCCCACTCTTCCCATGGCACCTCCCTCGCGCTCCATCCACTCTCACTCTCACTCTCACTCTCACTCTCACCCTTTCCCTTTTTTCCTCCTCCATTTGTTCCCTCACCTGCGTTGTGTTCTCCGAAGTTCGTATTGCATCCACTCGTGCCCGTGTCCACACCTCGTCGCGTACTACGTTCATCCGTGCCCATCCCATCTTTATCATCTCTCTCCCCCTCCCTTTTTTCACTCTCCTCCCCAACCCCCTCACCCTCACCAACCCCCTCACCCTCCCCAACACCTTCATACCCACACAAAACCTCACCCCAAGTAGGCACCCACCGCATCAACGTCGAATTCTTCACAAACAAATAAAACCTTCCTCCCGAAGTTGATACTACACCGCCGGGAATGGGGGTAGGAGCGGGTCCGTACCCGAGGGACATTGCGTGGATTCGGTCTTGTTGGGATGTTATGAATGGTTTGGGGCGGTGCGTAGTGGGGGAACATGAAGGAGCAGAGCCAGAGCCAGAGGAAGGAGCAGAGCCAGAACCAGAACCAGAGCCAGAGCCAGAGGAAGAACCAGAACCAGAGGAAGAACTATACTCATGACCAGACTCGGCCTCACCACCACCCTCCGTACCCTCCGCACCATAACCTCCACCCTCCGTACCCTCCGCACCATAACCTCCACCCTCTCTACCCAACCCCAACCCCAACCCCAACCCCTCCGCACCACCACCACCACCACCCCCACCCCCACCAGCACCACCAGGAAACCCATCCAACTCCCCACCCAAAAACGGCGAACTATGCGTCTGGAAATGCGTAAGCGTCACCCCGGGTTTGAGACGAGGAAGCTGGAGGACGGCGACGAGGGTTGGTTTGAGTTTGTATTTGTATTTCAGTCTGTGAGTGCGTTTTCGTTGGGAGTTGGAGTGGGAGTGGGAGTTGGGAGGGGAGTTGGGAGGGGAGTTGGGAGGGGAGTTGTTGGGATGGGAGTTATGTTCGAGTTCGCGTTGTAACTCGGCTTGCAAGTCCTGCATGTCGGGATCTTGCAAGTCGTGCGTGTGAGACTTGGTCGCCCGCTCCTCCTCCTCGTCATGAATACCAACAGGCACAGGCAAGAACGAATACACCCAAATCCCGCCTCCCTCTCTCAAACTCGTCAACATGAACGTCTTTTCCCCTAGGAACCCGAAATCCCAGGCTTCGTTTAGACCGACGGACCTGTGGTTGAATAGGCTGGGGTTAGTTTTATTTCGGTGGTGAGAGGGGTAGAGGGATGGGATGGGTAGTTTATAAGTTGGGATGGGTAGTTTAGGATGGGATAGGATGGGATAGGATGGGTAAGGATGGGTAAGGATGGGTAGTTTGAGTTGAGAAGGTATGGTATAGATATATCAAAGGTTTGTGTGGTTATAACCATAATAAATACGTGTATTTCCTTGGTGTGCGCGGTCGAGGTCAAATTGAGACGTCCCCGCACACAGGCAATCGATCCTCACGATCGCGTACACGCCCACGATCCCTCTCGTGCGTTCGGCTCCAGTCATGATCTCAGCCGATGGCAATACGGTCACGCACGGTCGAGTCTCGCGATTAAGTCGCGTTCAGTGACCTTTTCTCGCTGTTACGTTCCGACCAATCCCCCTCTCGCAACTTCCTTACGAACCCCCGACGAGAACGCTAACGCAAACGTCTAACCCACAACCAAACACTCAAAGAAACACCCAACCTGAACGATCCCAAACACCATCCCAAAACCAAACCCGCTTTCTTGTGAACCAATCAAAATGCAAAACACTCACCGAAACACCTCCTCTCCCTCTGCACAAGGCACACTACACAAGATCCTTTCCGCGCTCTTCCAATCCCACATGACGAGCGCGGGCCCGTGTTGCCAGAAGAACATGCCGATGGTGGAGCCTACGATTTGGATGAAACAGGAGGCGATGTGGAAGGGTGTTGTTAGCGTGAGTTGGGCTGGGTGCGAGGTTGAGGATGGGTTACTTGAGGTCGAGTGTTCACGGGAACGAGAGAGAGCAAGTGGGTGAGGACGGAGAGTGGTCAACGATAGAAGATGGACGGTGATGTTCACTTGCAGCGTGTCCCTACACTCGACATTTAGTATCATCCCAATCACAAATACGATACCAACGTACGAGTCGTCAATATCGACGAGAGCGAGCAAGTCCTGGGAAGGGTCAATGGCGAAATCGCGACTTGCCAAACGGAGGTCCTCAATCCTGACCACCCTCCCATCGTCCTCCCTCGTCGGCAGTTTCGCCGCCAACAAATGCGTCACCCCGTTCGCACTCGTATTCCCATTCCCATCCACACCATTACCATTCGCATTCGCATTGTGGGCACCGAGACCCCAAGTATGCTGATGAGCAAGACCTGCGGGGGCCAAAGAGATACTACTCGTCTTCGCGAAGACCCCACCCACGAGTTCATACGCCTGACACCCCCCAGGCATCGGCACGTCCACCTCCCTCGTCCACTCCAGCCTCCTCCACCTCCTCCGTCTATCCAACAACAACGCATACCGATCGGCAGTGGATAGAGATCCGGGAACGCGCGGCCCGTCGACGAGGTTATCCGCAGCGAGCTCGATGGTGTATTGCAGTTCGAGGGAGGTCCGGATGGTATGGTGCAGGGCTTTACATACCTAGGTGAGAGGACGATGTGAGTATATATGGTATCTACCCTGCCTAAACCACCGCGGGGAGATCATCACACGAATCGGGGGAGTTGGGTACTCACGGAGTCGCAGCGCAGGAGGTCGCGCCAGTCTAGACACTTCAGGATTTCGATGAGCAGTTCTGGCGGGATGTTCAGGAGATGCGGCGTCGCGAGCTTCACGATGGCGGCGGCGGCGGGCGATGACGACGACGACGACGACGACGACGACGACGACGACGACGACGACGACGACGACGGGGCCAGCATCGTGGGGCAGGTTGCACTTGAGAGAATGATTCATGCACGCTGATGACTGGCTGGCCGTGGTGGACGTTCTTCCACTTGTGGCACCTCAGCGATCTCGGGCGTCGCGGAGCTCGTTCCCGATTTTGGGAGGATCGTTCGGCGTCTGTGCGCTCTGACGACACTAGAATACACAATTCCCGTCCCGTCCTCTCCCGCCCCGTGCTTTCAAACCAACCCAAGATCGCCGCGCATTGGCAATCTCATAGACCCGCCAATAGATTCAACTGGCCTGGTGGTGTCCTCTTTCTCAAATTTACTAGGCCACTTTACTCCCGCGTGAGTACCAGTACTATCTGAGTGGTAAGTACTCAAGTACTCAAGTAGTAGTGGGGATGTCGGCGAGAAATTTGGATGCCGTGGTTGTTTCTCGAAATCAAATACGTGTTTGTGGGTTCTCTGTCGACGTTCGTTCCTTGTTCTATCCAAGGTTCGGCGGTAGTCTGACAAGGGCTCGCGGGTGACTTGCAACACTCACCTACAACATGCCTGTTGCCGTCGACCCCGCCCTTCACCCGGTCGTTACCCAGGTACCCACTACCCATGCATATAGGTCACTTTGCACCGACGTGAGTACGCCTCACAAGTCCCATACTTATCAATGAATGCATAACGGTCCACCGCGATCACAATATTAAACATCACCCTCTCCCCCCGCATAAAAAAATATTCTCTCTATCTTTTGCAGGACAAGTTCGTCAGTCTCAGTGAGGAGAACCGCTCAGTCTTACAATTCAAGAGACACGGAAGACTGCGCGCGGCTGGACGGTTAAATTTGGGGAACTTGGCGATGGGTATTGGGCGTAACCTAATGATACGTTCGTAGGTACAGTGACAGGTTCGAGGGCAACTCGTTCGCGTCCGGCTTGGTCCTTTGACATTCTCCTTCTGGGTGTCTCCGCTCCGCTCTATCACTCCTCTATCACTATCACTCCCAGTTTGGTACCATGACCATCAGTCGCGTCGGTCTTCCTCCCGTCCATCACGTGTATCGCTGCATCACAAGTCAGTACTCCTACGTATAAGTCAGTCAGTCAGTCAGTCAGTCAGTTCAGTCCTCGCTTTCACTTTCACTTAAGCTGCTACTAGGATTTTTGTTACCCTCCTCGTCTCGAGATCTGAAGGTCTGATCTCCTTACTCGCCCTCGAGCTCTCTGATTCTCCTTACTCGCCCTCGAGATCTCTGATCTCCTCATGAGCCTCGCGATCTCTGATCTCCTTATTCGCCCTCGCGTTCTCTGATCTCCTTACTCGCCCTCGAGATCTCTGACCTCCTTACTCGCCCTCTCTCTCTCTCGCCCTCTCTCTCTCTCTCTCTCTCTCTGTCTCTCTCTCTCTCTGTCTCTCTCTCTCTCTCTCTGTTTTCGGTGGACGGGAGGGTCCGACTACTCGACTAAAGTAGACGACACGCATTCTCGACCGACACGCATTCTCGACCGACACGCATTCTCGACCGACACGCATTCTCGACCGACACGCATTCTCGACCGACACGCATTCTCGACCAAGGCTTTAAGTAGACGACACGCACTCTCGACCAAAGTAGACAACACGGCTATTGGAGAGATTGGAGAGCGTTGTTTATGTTGACGCTTCTTCGAGAGGTTCCCGGGCCTTCGAGATCGTCGACATTGCCTTCTAGGATTTTTGTTACCCTCCTCGCTGCTACTACGAGGATGTTTGTTACCTCCTCGTCTCGAGCTGAGATTTTTGTTACCTCCTCATCTCGAGCTCGTCTCCTCATTGCCTCATCTCGAGACTCGCGTTCTCTGATCTCCTTACTCGCCCTCGCGTCTTCTCTCTCTCGACCTCTTTCTTAGTCTATGGATTTCTTAGTCTATGCTATGGACAGGAAGGGTGAAGGGTCCGACCACTCGACTAAAGTGGACGACACGTACTCTCGATCAAAGCTTTAAGTAGAAGACACGCACTCTCGACCGAAGCAGATGATATGCGCTCTCGACCAAAGTAGACGACACGTACTCTCGACCAAAGTAGACGACAACGCGCTCTCGGCCAAAGTGAACCGCTCAGTCTAGTCTCAGAAGGGACGTGAAGACTCCGCCCGGCCGGACAGTTTGAGGAGACTTGGCGATGCGGCATTGGGCATAACCTAACGATTATCGATAGTGCGCTTCGGAATGGACTCGAATCGCGGCCGTATTGTGTGCCACGTACACTGGCAGCAGATCTGCAGAGCGAGTCGGACATACGGAGGTAGTGACAAGCTTTAGTGTGATGTGAATTAGGGATATGGTGTATCTCAAGAGTCAAGACGTACCCTATAGACTAGGATATTATATTCTGGGTGATTTTAATCGATAATCCTCAGGCTCAGGCTTGAGCAACCTTGAGAAGCTTCTTCCGAATCAAAACCCTCTGAGTCGTTGTCGCCAACTTGGATTGATATTTCCTCGTCGACGTTATCGGGATAAATTATTCTTCAGTCGCTGAATCGCGTCCCTCGTCCTTGCCTTTTCGTAAGAGTGAGCTTGAAGAAATCATGCGACGATAAGTATCACGTTGAGCCGTATGGCGTCTCACCGTGTAGAGGTTCTTCGTCATTCAGAGCTCGACTTCGGCAATCTGCTCCTTGTTGAGCTCACTTCTGCCCGGTGCCGTGAGTGACCAACTTGAGAAATCCAACATGTCGCCCGCCAAAATCTAAGCAGAAGATTGGAAGTAAGAGCGTTGTTGGACTTTCGAGATTCGTCCCAGATGAATGGATGATGGATGATCTTCAACGTTGCTTCACGAGCTCCTTGTAGGAAATCTTCGTTCGACACCCGAGCAGCCAGTGGGAGGGCTGAGAGGAAGTTGGACTCGAGGATAAGGTTGTGCGGCGTCGAGGTACCCACCACGAAAGGAATGGACATCTGGGGTGTGAGGAATACGTTCCTCGAGCTCAAGACAGCGGGGAGCGGGGGAATCAAACCCCCGATAGTCCTATTTCTCACAATGCCGTTGCTGCATTAAGTTACCCCACGGAACTTTCTACACCAACACCCCCATTTCTCTTCAAGTGATACCAAAGATAGTCTCCTGGATTCTGGAACGCGGAGAATAAACGTGAAGTGAGGAGCCAAAATCGGGACTTTGGACTCGAAAGGCAGTTTGCGTGCTAAGGGGAACAACTTGAAGTGAATACGTCGCCGTCGCCGTCAATCTGGTAACAAAGAACCACGACTGCGGCGACTGCGACTGTGCCTGTGCTAAGAAGAAATAGAATAGTTGGAACGTACAATGTCTGCTCCATGGTCGGTATGATTGGACTTCCGAGAGGCCCTGTCAAGTCCTCACTGCTCAGGCCTCAACCCCGCCTAACACTGTTTGGGGGCAGGTCTGGCAGTTTACGTTGAACTTGACTCGGAATAGTGCATAGTGCAGCTTGGGAGTCGTACGGGAAGGTTTTCCAGACCACGCAAGAACTTGAATCATCTGAAGCACTGATATTTGTCTCGAACGAGAGTGCAGCTGGACCTCCGAGTCCCCAATATGTCTGTAAGAAGGTTTCCGGCCGGCGGGGGTTTGGTCGAGGTTTGGTAGACTACCCATTTTCGGATGCATATCAATTAGAGGGGCGCCACGTGACATACCGGTCGGTGGTATGTAACCAAAATGGGAACTTGCAAGATTCATGCCTTCAAGTTCTTTTCCCCGCTCTCTCTCTCTCTCGAAATTTCTGGATTGCGGCCTTGGAAATGTACAGTATGCAGGGCGTGGTGTGTGAATAAGCTATCAGAATAGTATATGGTAGCGATGATAGCTGGTGCGCTGGTAGAGTCACCGTTTGATGTATGCCAACTCGCGTGTGTTGAACGACTCGGATGTTCAGGCTGTCAATACGTGCACTGAAGGTATGCCTCTTCTCATGCACATGTTTTGCGGAATAGTTCCCATAGTATTATCCATTGTGCTGCATCTCTTGACCGCGACATTGTCGTGCGAGATGACATTTGGAATGTTAAAAGACAACACAAGGCAAGCCTCATCAGTAAAATGTGCACAGCTTATATACTTATACAGCTTATCAACTAATCTCAAAACTTTGCAACGTTCTACCATGTATAGAATATATTAAGGATGCAATATTACACCTTCAAAACATACTATATAGTGATAAATATATGTCTATAAGTTGCTATGATGATCCCTCAAACAGTCAGCCCACAGTGGCTATGACAAAAATAGAACTTATTTGAGAGACCATTTTCAGAGTCTATCGCTAAAGTACTTACCATCTTAGGCAACCTTAGGTAAACTTAGGTGAACTTAGACAACTAAATGCCTGTTTTAGTTGCGTTTAGTTGAAATAACATTTTACTGATGCTTGAGTTCACAATGGTGACCGTTCACGTATCCGTTCGTCTTTTGATACACTGACAATAATTCTACTTCTCATCACCGCATAGATTGACATTTAGAATGTTTCAACTTGTACTATACGCGAGTCGGAGGCTCTCGTCTCCGAGTCTCGTCGTCTTGGAAGATGTCAATTATCCACGTACACAGTGACGATATCTGGCGGATGCCTGACATCAGCAAACTCGTGAAGGTCTGAAAATGTCTTGCCAGACATGACGATCGACGCAAACCTGGCAAACCTGGCAAATCAATGAAAACGTCCGTGATGGTCCTCGCATTTTTCGGTAGCCTTCTATGTGGCCGCAATGCCTTCCGTGCATCGCGAGCATCGCGAGCATTCTCATGTCTTCCTATGCATTGCTGTTTTTGCCCATGCATAGCATCCTTTCTTAGATCTTTCGTGCTTTGGGATGTATTATTAGTGATTCCTTTTGTTCCTTTATATATTCATATTGTTCAAATATTTGAAAAATGGATATTTTATTTTGCGCCGGCTACTTCACATGTTGTGCTACACTACATACTAATATCATACGTGTCATTAGATCCTGAGCCAATACAGAATAGTGATGGGACTAGGAAGATGGAAGGGGCAGAAATGAGGCTGTAGGCCAACCTGCGGGACAAGGACCACTGGAGGACAGAAGATCCTACCTGCAAGGACTATAGCACATCAGCAACATGGAATAAGGCCGGCAAAGAATGAATCCAACATACCAGACATGCATTGAGATTTGACAAACTGCAGTGCAAGCTGTACAAGTGAGGTGTTGAGAACTTTGCGGCCTACTTCAGACGAGACACTGCACAGTACATACCTGCTGATCTGCCCTTCCATTCCAGTGGTCGCCGACATCTACATACATCACTATGGTTCATTCAATCTTAGTACGCATAAAAACTGTTAATTGAAGAAAGCTAACGAAGTGCGAAACCGAACCTCGCGAGTCACTGGTGCGAGTGCATACTGAGCACTGAGTCAATGGACCATACCATTGCAGCACGCAGCGCACTTTGATTGGGTCACAGGTGCCTCGATCCCTTGGAGGGAAGTAGGGTGGAATGAAGGAAGGAGGAAGGAGGAGCGGAGGAATGAGCTCGAGGCGACCAAGTTTGCTGGCTCCCAAGCGCTAAGCTCCGGTCCATTCCGGTCTTGAGTGGTCATCACAGGAGGGTATGACAAGGCCGTTTGAGCGAATGAAATGCATGACAAGAGTATACAACGACAAGTTAGAGCCGGAAAGCGCGTGCAAAGCGATATCGGGAATGATCAGACATGGCATCTAAGTGAAAGTCATTGCAAGGCATGGCAATGCATACAAGCCATTGCCTTTTGTGGCAAGACGTTTTCATGGACTCACGAGTTCGCTGATGGAGGTCCGAAGGTCAGTTTCTCTCGTATAAAGGGTGTGACCTTTAGCAGCGAGAGCTCTCCTTAGGCTTGTTCTCGTCTCTCCCTCGGAAGCCACCCTTTACATCGCACATCCCTCACAACTAAACAACTAAACCTTCACCATGTCCGCCGACGACGTTCTGAACGAACTCGATGCTGCCATCGCCCACGCTAAGGATCACCCCCTCCACGAGACGACACAGAAAGAAGCCATGGACGCTTTGGGTGATAAGGTCGACAACGCCAAACACGATGTCGTCCATGAGATCAAAGCCCTCGCTCAGTACACCCTTGACATTGAGGCGGCGATGCATGATATTGATGATATATTCCAGAAGGTAGCATTGGTATTACTCCTCGCGTTTGGATGAGCAGGCTTATGATTGGAGTTGTACTTGTAGGTCACGTCGGGGAATGCTTCATCTCAATTGAAAGGGGAGATAGAAAGCCTTCGCAAGACATGGAGCGGACACATCGAGGTGACTTTCTTTAGAGCTTTTACAGGTATACGTACTATAACTTAGGCTAAAGACACCATATAGACATACGTCCAACTTCTGTGGCAGTCGCGCAGTGTCGCTGGTGATGCTGAGGGTGCTGCCATGGGTGAGTTCCGTTCATAAGTTCGCCGTGGATCATGCAAACCCTGAACTGACTGCCTTTCTTCTTCAGATTTTGCCGGGGATTTCATTTCCTTCCTAGACGATGAAAGTACCCCCTTTAGCCAAAAGCAGGCGGAGATTGCCAATTACCTCGCGGTTTGTTTACTTACATCCAATTCGTCCTAGTTGCCGACTACTAACTGGAAAGTCATGATTGTAGAAACTGGCTGAGGACGAGAAAAGATCAAGAGAGATGTCTCAGGGTTTTAGTAATTTGCAGCAGGAGATTGCGAACTTCCAAAAGGACTGGAAGACCATTATTGACAAGCATAATCTCGATGCTATGCACAAGGAGGTTGCTGAACTTCAAAAGGAAATTGATAAAGCAACTAAAGCACTCGCGACGTCAGTTTCAATTTCTTTACAGTACTATTTCCCAAATCTAACAATGCCATACCTTCGGTTTACAGGCTTAGAGAGAAGGTATGTTTCCGGAGTATATAAGATGCAAAGGACTCGTTCATTACAATGCCTTCTGAAGATTCAATTACTCTCCGTCGCACTCGGCATTTTTACTGTTGCAGCGGGCATAACGGGAATTCTCGGCTTCATCTGCCCTCTCTTCTGGTTCGACACCGTTGTAAGTTTGGCAATCAACTCTCATCACACCGCCATCCGGATCTCACCACGTTGAACTTGTAATAGATAAGCATCGTCGGGATCGGCATCACTGCAAGCTTACTCCACAAAACCCAGGATACATACAACCGTATGTAACATGAATTCCTTCTTGACGTTCAGAGTAACTTGAAACAACTGATGAACTCTTTCGACTCTGCAGACACGCGGGCCGACCTCCAACGCAATCAGGCAAAGTTGGCTACGCTCATGGCTGATATCGAAGCGGTCAAACAGCTCAAAGCAGGCTTGAAGAAATCCGAGGGGGACTTCAACACTATCCTCACCCGTATTGGTGCTTTCGCTCAAGTCTGGGCAACAGTGAGTTCTCCGTTTCAGTAGCCGTGTTCCAATCGTCCTCTTCAAACTGACTCGGACTGGTGCATTTTAACTAGATTCACGCGGATGTTCAAGCCATTGAGGAGAAATTAGAGTATGCTCATAGAAGTGGTTCTTGGAAGGTAAGTATCCGTTGTCGAGTTATCGTCGCGCAGACTTCACAGTACTAGTGAGCTGACACGTAACGTCTTCCCCTCTTCCGCCGGCCGACAGCTCATGCACTCTCGGCTCAAAACCGCCGCCACATCAGGAAACCATAAAGCGCCCTTACGCGGGTGTATAAGGGCCGTAAGACATGTAAGGCCATGTAAGTGTAATGACCGTCTGTTGAGCTGAAAAAGCCTGTAAGGAGGTGCTGCCACAGAACTCACCAGTAAAGGGGCCCTCACAGAAACTTTGCACTGTATTCTTGAGTGCATTTGAAGTATTTTTTGTCTACAAAGTCTTGTCTTAAGATGCACCATTGGTCTGCTATTCTCATGTAAAAATGCCACTTTTCCATAAGGACATGTAAGACCGGTAAGCGCTTGACAATTTCCTGATGCAAGCTTTACACGACCTTGGGCCATGCCCTTCATCAATATCAGGTCTCAGTGAACCCAGATTTGGAGGTCTTCAAGGGTAGGAACTTGGCCTAGGTGACTCCTCATCTCGATGATGCTCGAGAACGAAGAGAAGGTTGTGGCATCAATGGACACTCAATCTTCCTGTCTGAGTCGTCCATTGTTTTATGGTATTGCTTCACCGACGGTTTCTCTCAATAATAGACCTTGGTATGTATACATGAACGCAATTTGGGGCTGATAAATCGAGCAGATGGTGCTGTATAATTCGCGAATGTGAGAACTTGAACGTCGAGTCACATTAATGCGAAGTACATAGTACTACACCAACTACGCATCATGGGGCGACCATCCCAGTCACTGTGGGATACACAAGTAAAAAATACGCGTCAATAGTGGGATTGGATTCAGTTCTCCCCAAAGTCGATTTCAAGCCTAGATCTTTGTGAGAGACGAGGTGAGACGAGGGCGACACGCGCGGTAGTCACGTGATCGTTACCGTGGGTTCAAGTTCAAGCTGCTTCCAGCATCCATCGCCCAGTATCCTCAGGCTGTCGTCCAGGTACAGCCGGCACTGCCCTCGCCCCAGAGTACAACTATGGCTCAGAATCTCGCCCCCAGTCTCGATGACTCTCCGTCATGGAACTCTGCAATGACACAGATGCAGATCCAGCAGCTCGACCATTTATACCGCTATCAGCAGCAGCAGGCCCATCACGTCCAACCACTTCATCAGGACTCGTCACGTCCGCTTCACAACTCGCACTCGTCGATCACCCAACCCCACCTCCAACAGCAAGGGGTTCTGCATCTCCCTACGGCAGCTCACACTCCTCCCTCTCACGCTCAGCTTCCCCCGCAGTCCGTGTCCGCCCAAGCTCAGATGTATTCTCAGAAACTTCGTCAGCAGCAGCAGGAACAGCTCTGGAGGCAGCAAGAGCGGATTCGCCAACAGCAGCAGCAAGACCACGAGGACCACCAGCAACACCGGGTCTATGGGCCATCCTCAGCTCAACGGGAGCAACAGCACTGTCACGAGCAACAACAGCAATCACAGCGCACACAGTCCCCGTACGCTCGCTCCCCCTCATCAGCCTCACCCGTACTTTCCCCCAGACTCGGCGGATCAGTTACGCCAACAACAGGACCAGGACGAGTATACCCAGGACCAGCATCGTCGGGCTTCTCCCCCTCTGGTCGCTACGCCGGACGGTTCTCACCCTCAGCGCAGGCGTCGTCGTATCCTCACCCGTCTCATCCGCAGCCTATAGTGCCGAGCAATACCAGTACCAGTCGACCGCAGCAACAGGCTACTATTACCAGTACCACCAACAGCAGCACCAACAACAGCGAGGTTCACCAGCGGTTATCTTCCGTATCATCTCCAACAAATGCAGCAAGTCCAGGGCGTTCACCTTCCCTTGGTGGACATGAGTATGGGCATCGAGATGGGCCAGGAAATGGAGATGCCGCAGGGGATGGACGTGGGGATGATCAAGTATGGGTTGTAGTCGGCATGCGAGTGTAGAAACAACAAAAAAGTGGGAGTCTTTCTCTTATCTATTCTCCGTTTCCCTTGTTTCTCGGTCGGAGGCCCCTTGTGTAGTTGTACCATATGTTCCAGTGGGTAATCGCCCCCCCCCCCTCTCCCCCCCTTCTTTCTTGGTTTGTCATGTGTGCGATCTTATTTTAATTATTTTCTGCATTTTCTTTAAATGTATGTATATCCGTACGAGCTTGGTAATACTCGCCGTCCCCCCCGTCGTCGTGCTGTTTATTGTTTGCTCCCATCGTAGCATATACACGTTTCTCGTCCACTCTTTTTCACCGTACATACCTCTTCTAATTCGAATCCCAACTTTTCCTTGTCGCATCCGCATCGGCAGCGCCTTTGCAGTTTGCAGTTTGCAGACATCATACATGTATTCTCTTTTTTTCCCGGCACCCTTTTTTTCCCTTGTTTTCGTCGCTGTTACGTGTAGTGGACTATACAAGGTTGCCCGAATGTACGAGAATCAAGAAAGGCGGGCTGTCATTGTCCCAGTCCAGAGTAATGCTTGTTCCAGATTTTGGGAGCGTCGTGGTGTTCGAAGACGGTGCTTGAAGAGGCTTCTATGTTCTACCTCACGCCGAGTCAACACAGTGGTTGGAATACACGCGCCATACCCGATTTGGGGCGCTCACGTGAGGTCAACTGGATATTGGCGCTGGTAGTGAGCAAAACGCTCGGCACTGTTCAAGTCGGCTTTCGATAACATTGACTTACAACTACCTTCTCAGCAGTACCTATCTAATATGCCTATTGAACTCCCGGTATTGACGCCCCAAAGTCTACAAGTTCTCAAAGTTCCTCCGGCTCCTGCCGATCCACCAGTTTCGGGAGATATAGCGAAAGCCTGCCTCTTGTTTCATGACGCCTCCAGTCGCGCTAGTAAGAGCTGATCAACCTTTGTCTTTGCATATCTGTACTCACATAGGTTACGGTCGTATAGCCCATCACGATGATGGTGTCCTCATCAGTGACGAAGATATCTGCAACGCTGCGACATATGCCACACAACTTCTTGCAACTCGTGTTGGTGAGCGTATACTCATGCCTATTGGTGCTCTTGGCCTTACTCCCTCTTTCCCTTAGGTCAGCGTGATCTTCAGGCGGATCTTGTGGCGGCTTTGGGAAATATTATGCCGGCCATGTTGCAACCTATTCGAGATGATCTCGCGCTTCTCCGAGATGAGATGAAGCAGACCAAAGGCGAGATCCAGCAGACCAAAGGCGAGATCCAGCGGATCAAAGTGGACCTGAAAGATGTTAAGCGAGAGATCAGGTATACCAGGCGTATTAGTGCTCTTGTAAGTATTAGCATTCCAATTCATGACCTTTCTGAACGAAAATTCTTAGACACGGAACAGCAACGCGAGACCCACAGACACAGCAATCTTTGAGATCGTTCCATTTGCCAGCCTTGATGACCCGACCGCTGCTCCTGTATGTTGAATCCCATCATCTCGCATATTGATCTCATCTCCCCGTCTGTAGCACAACCTCCCACCATTGCAATCCCCAGAGGAGATCCGAGGGTTAAGGCGACATCCCTTAAGGGCATATGTCCGTGGCTATTACCCCAATCTTGAAGTTCCTCACAGTGATGAAGAGTGCATCAGATTGGTATTTTGTGGAATTGGTGCCTATTCACATGTACGCGAGTAGCATTTTGCTGCTTGGTTTATGTCCGGCAACTTGGTGTCAATTCACCAGACATTCTCTCAGGCACCTGCACTGCTATACCGAACTGAACTTATTACCTGTCATGTAGCCCCGCGTTCATTCAAATATCAACCCAACCCAAGGCCGCCGTGCATTGGCAATCTCATAACCACCCAATAGATTCAATGCGTCACATGGCCCGGTGGTGACCTCTTTCTCAAATTCACAAGACCACTTTACTCCCGCGTGAGTACCAGTAATATTTGAGTGGTAAGTACTGGTGCCAAGTGGGGACGTCGGCGAGAGGTTTGGATGCCGTGGTTTTGTCAAAATCAAATATGTGTTCTTGGGTTCTCTGTCGACGTTCGTTCCTTGTTCTATCCAAGGTTCGGCGGTAGCCTGACTTGAAGGACTCGCGGGTGACTTCCAACGCTCACGTACAACATGCCTGTCGCCGTCGACCCCACCCTTCACCCGGTCCTTGCCCAATATTCAATACCCATGCATATAGGTCACTCAGTAGGTCACTTTGCCCCGACGTGAGTACGCTCTTACAACTCTCATATCTCCGGCTCCGTACTCTACAAGTCTCATATGACTGGCTCACCACAATCCGAATCCCAATCACAATGATCACCCTCTCCCTTCTACATCGTATCAATGAGAAGAAAAACGTACGTGTAACGCGACGATCATTATACAACCCTACTGATATTGACTCTGTCTGCAACCTCTCCCAGTGATCTCTATGTCGTGAAGTCCATACCCCTCCTTGTACAATATGTTTGCGCTGGGGAAATATGCTATAGTTAAGTTCTACTGAAGCGAAGCGCTACAGCTCCTCGTCACAAGACCCGATCTGATCCCTGGATGAATGTTCACCTCAGCGTTCGGGTTGTTCTCGCGCTGTGTGTGCCCTGACATTGGATTCCTTGACAGCGTTCGGGCACAATACTGTAACAGGAAGACGACTGAAGCAAGTGGTCTTCATCCAACGTCTATTCGGATGCCCAGCTTATTATATCTTGCTATCTTGCTCGATGATAGCAAGAAATGAACATCGGACTGCATTCTCATGCAACGACGATGGTCACTGGGTATACAAAATGACAGTCTTCTACATCTCTAGTAGGATCCGGTCGGAGGACATCTGACATGGTGTCTCGATATATTCTAAGAGCGTGATAAATAGGGCGTTTTGGGTAGTAACACCTGAACACTCCGACACCCAACGTTCACCTATTCCCAAAGTAGCCATCATGGCCTCAACCACTTTCGCCAAAACCAGTGCCACTCTCACAGCCCTCGTCCAAATCCTCCAGTCGCCTCAAGCAGATTACGATATCAAAGAGGAAATCGACAAGTTGGGGCATTTCGTCGCCGAGCTCTCAATGAAGCTTGTCGTTATCGACCTCAATTTGGACTACGTTATTCATTCCAGGGATATTTCTGAGGATTTGCAACGAAAATTACAGAAGGTTTTTGACCAATGGGAGGATGGTGTTCTCACTGTCGGTACCATCTCATCTAGGCATCGAGCAATCATGATGACCAATTGACATGATGACCTTGACATTGTCCTTTTTTCCCTTTCTTCAGACATTCGTCTTGACCGCGCAAAAGTCGGGAAAGATCGCGGATAGCGCGGTGTTGACTTGCAAAGGTAACATCGAGTACTTTCACCTATTTGTAGGCTAGGGGTTTACTCACGTTGAGTTCATCGTAGAGTTTCTCGAAGATATCCTTCCTCTTCTCGTCGACGACTCAACCCCTTTTTCCACCAAGTAATCCATAGTCGAAGACTTCCTCGAGGTATGCTCAGTCCTCGCAGTCCTTGCCACAAGCTCCGGTATCCGAACTCAAATCATCATTAATCATTTCTATCATAGCGACAAGACTCGCACGTGGAAGAAGCAAAAGACGTCTCTCAAGGTTTCTCTGATGTTAGGACCGGCGTCGAGAATATGGTTCACGACGTTAAAGTCATATTGGATGATTACGATGTGCCTGCGGCCGAAGCGAGGATCAGCGAGCTCGATACTGAGATAAAAGGCCTCTTGGAAGATTTGGACAAGTACGTACATTTCTTATTCGTTATTCGTCTGTGTACGACAAACTGATGCGCGGATGTGTTGCATATCCTAAGAATACGAAAACAGGTATGCCCACGATATGACTTGCAAGTCTGCGTCTCTTCAAGTTGGTGATCATTCTGACGTTCACAACGTGTCAAATTGGACCAGGTCGCAGATCTTTCTGAACAGCTTGATATCGTCATAGCTGCTACGAGCGTAACAGGTATCTTCGGCTTCCTTTGTCCAGTCTGGTGGGTTGCGACTGCGGTAGGTCCTCCCTTCTTCGAATCTTCTTTCACGTATAGGCTTCTCCGAGTCTCCAGTCTTCAAGCTGCTGAACGTGACATCAGATCAGCGCTACGCAAATCCCTTCTCTCAAAGCCCAACTTTCTGTCTTACAAACCCAGCAAAACGGTGAGTACCACAACCACTTGAACCCTTCTAAGTGTCTCGAGACCTACTCGTCTCGAATGCTAAGACCGAGTAACACACTGGCAGATAAGATCTCTCGTATTCAAGCCAAGTCAGACGAGCGAGATCGTCTCCAGAACGAAATTGACTTTATCGCTGGACTTCGAAGTCAGATGGAGCAGAGTGAACCTGATACCGAAACGATCAAGACCAAGTTGGCGGCTCTCGCAACTGTGTGGGCGGCGGTGAGTCACTGATGTTGTGCTCAGAGCTACTTTGAGAACATCTTGCGACTTTACTTGACTAAGCGTTTCACGATGGATAGATTAGAGCGGATAGTCAAGCTATGCTTATCAAGTTGGAACAAGCCACAAACACAGAATCACTCGAGGTACGTTCTTCTCAAACACCCCTGTAACAAGTACCATAACGCCATATCGCTTAACCCTTGATTGCACCTTGGTAGCTGTTCAAATTGCGAGTGAAGACAGCAGCAGAGATGTATCAGAAGCTTCAGACTGCAATGCAGAGATATGGTGATATAGTGAGAGAGCCGGATGGGGGTGTCAAGAAAGCCATTATTGCACTGGAGCAAAGGAAATCGTCACGCTAGTAGGTGTGAATCCGAACAGGGTGGGGGTAACTTGCAGGGGTTTTGGGTCTGGTTGAATGCCTGCGTCAAGGTATCGTGTAGAGTACTTCGAATGAAGAGAGGCGGTTGGATGCGACTGAATGAATGAAGATCAGGTGTTCCCTTCACCAGTTGTTCCCGTCGGTCTGCGAGCTTTTTACAGTCCCATTTCTGGCCCTGCATTAAACACAATCATGAATCAACGCAAGGAGGACTGTCAAGTGATGAACAGCGAAGATGATCCAATGTGATTTTAGCAAGTCTACAACATGAGTACAACAAGACGAGACGACATGCTCAAAGGTCCGAACGTATCTCCGTGACTCTAACATATCCGAGCGAGACTACAACTTGGGTTCTTCGACTGCTATACAATTCTACTCTACAACACGATCTATTGCACTTTGGGACATCGTGGATACGCATACAGACATACCAAAGTTGAGGCGACGAATCGAATCAACTCAGTGACGAGTCGGGCGAATAGGCTGAGGCTTGGGCCACTTGTCGAAATGTCCAGCCGTCTTGTACAAGACGTGATAGTCAGTTCCGTCACCCTATAATCGCATTCCAGATATCAATCATCGTCCTTTCCAAAATCCAAGTCATCATGAACACTTACGAATCGGTTGTAGGGGAACCCAAGGTCGAAGGGCAAGATACTCTCAAGGTACTTGATGTGTTCGGGCTGAAGAGCGATTTCGAGGGCCTCGATGTTGGCGTGGAGGTGCTCGACCTTGCGGCCTCCGATGATGGGGAACACGTAGGGAACCTTCTGCATCACATACGCGATCGCCACTATCAAAAATACGCGTTAAAGTTGTAAATCTGAAAGTGCGAAGCAAACGGAAGAAATCCCGAAAGCGTACCAGCTTGAATAGTCTTCGTCCAACTTCAGCTGCGACCTTCTCGAGGGCCTTTGCGATCTTCCTCTCATCCTCGTTTCGCTCCCAGTTGGGATCGAGCAACGCACGGCCTTTCTCCCCTGTCTCGCGACGTTTCTGCTCTTCGGCGTCGGTACGGATCTTTCCGGAGGCAAGGACGTCGTATGGGGCTAGGGCCATACCTGATAGAGGCAATTTGTTGAGATATCAGGAAAATACAGATGGGTGTGGTGAAACTTTACCTTCTTCCTGGCACATATGAACGACCTCGCGTTCGATGTCACGGTACAGAAGGCTCCAGGCACCTTGGTAGATTACAAATGGGGTCTTTCCCATGTTACGGGCGTACGCACTGGCCTTGGCAACGATGTAGGCAGGGGTATCGGATACTCCCTATGAGAAAGAAAGAAACAAGATAATCAGTCCATTGTTACCCGTTCAAGGGCAGTGTGAACTCCGCTAGAGAGGGACTCACGAGGTACAAGACTTTGCCTTGCATCACCAAAGTGTGCAAACCGCTCATGACTTCCTCGATACTGGTGACATAATCCCACCAATGGAGGTACAAGATGTCGATGTAAGAGGTACGGAGTTTCTTGAGGGAAGCTTTGATGGAAAGGTGGAGAGATTTGATGTTGTTGCCTGCATAGTGGGTCTTCTGGGGAATGCTGTTGTCGCCGTTTTTGTAGTCGGTTGTGTACTGTACGATGGTGTCAGTAAGGCGAAGGCGAGAGGGAAATTCGAAAGAGGGATGAAAGGGTTATACGTACCTTAGTGGCAATGACTAACTGGTCACGGTTGCCGCGTTTCTCCATCCACTCCCCAATAAACTCCTCAGAGCTTTCGTTCTGGCTGTAGGAAAGAACGAACGTCACTCGGACAGCTCAAGTTCGATTGCTTTGAAATGGCTTACTAGTTGTTAGCGGTATCAATGAAATTGCCGCCAGCCTCAAAGTACGCATCGAGCAACTTGAAGCTACTCTCCTTGTCCATCGCACCCATACCAAACTTCGCCCACTTGTCCCCAATGCTCATCGCACCGAGGGCGATGGGCGAGACGTGAACACCCGCAGTGGGGCAAAGTTGGCGGTGGCGGTCTTGGGAGGTGGGGGAAGCTGAGGACAGACATTGTGCTTTCGTTTGGTGCTGGGTAGCTTTGACTCTTGAGAGTAGGTCTTGGTGGGTAAACTGCAAGTTGGAGGGATGGTTGTTCCGTCGAGTTGTCCTCACCTTTTTATACCCTGCGCGACCCTCAACTCGCTAAATTAAATAACGCCTCGAGCCTAGGAGGAGGCCCTCAAAGTCAGCCACTACCGACAGTAGTCAACAACTACAGATTCCTATGTCAGCCAACAACTAACCGACCTCGATGTGTAATACGATACCGCATGAGCCGGTCTCCCGCCTGCTCGGATTCGAATTGAAGTAAGTTTTCTTCTCCTTAGTAGGCAGGTACTAGGATGAGTAAGTGACTGAATACGGTGATCACCCGCTTCCGTGGATATCCGTTAGCAGTACATCCTCTGTAAACTGGGTTGAATGTTGAGTCAGGTCACAGAGAATGTATTGGAATTTTGTTGAGACGCAAACGAACCCCGGGCGTGGAATCACCATATCGATAGGGCTATGTTCTGACCTGAAGACTCGATATGGTTACCAGCATGGCCACTCGCACCGAACCGAACCGATGCGAAACTAGAAACTTGTCCAAGGCGAGTATAAGTGAGGGGTGTACTAACGCCGAGAGTACCGGTAATCCGAGAGAGCTGAGTAACGTTGTTGGTTACGTCTATGGGCAGCTCAGCAGCATTAGGGAGGAATAACATCCAAGTGAACCTTCTACATATAAATACTGTGGTGTGTTCATGCAGAGTCCGCAGATGTTGTGCAAGGGAGGTCGTCCTTAGGTCACGTTTCCGAGTCCTGGCCGCTGCCCCGGGTCTAGTATAGCGCGTACGTGCGTTGCTGCTTGTATATCGTCGAACAGAGATTGGGAGTAGACAATGGATGTTGACTTTCTGCTTACTGGATGCAACTTTCAGACCCAGATTCCGTGGGGGAGAAGGTCAAAAGGCCGTTGCTGGGCGTACCGCGTACACGGAGCCGCCGATCGAATCTGAATAGGGCTATGTCGCCGTCGAATGTGATCGATCATACTGTACTCCTGATAAAATTAACGCGACATCGACCTCTGCCAGTGCATCGGCGCGATACAGTACAAGCTCAGGCATAAGATGTCGGTAGGATGGACAGACTCTTGACGTTATAAGCATCCAGCGGCAGTACACACCTCTAGCCTGGGGAGGAACTCCACCACCATATATAGAAGCGAGGTGCCAGCTCAGGCTATCGGACGCAAGTCGCGAGGGACCAGAACTCTTACATAGAACTCTTTATCTCCCACGGCGGCCACAGTCATTGAACCGGCTCTACCTAGGGACGTGAACGAGTATACGTAGAGGTCGAAACGGAGCCGAGGACTGATATCCCTACCGTCGCTCGAAGCTGACCGGTGACGTTTCCCTTGTGCAACCTTTTTGCGATGTTGCCCGAAGAATCCGGTCCTCCCTGGTTCGCGAAAGACCCTGATACTGGACGGATTGATATTCTAGGCATACCGGAGCAGCTCAAGTTGCATCCCGAAATCCTTCGATGTGGTATGGTTCTAAGAGAGCCAGTCAAACCGGTATGAATGACTTGGAGGTTCTTAGTGGTAGCTACCATCTGACGTTGCGCATGCTCTGCAGGGGGTGGCATTTACAACAACCCGAACGGAGAAGCCGTGTTATGTTGTCAAAGTTCTCAAGTTGGACAGCGAAGAAAGATCTATCTATGAGTATCTTCAACAGCATGATCTTGCATCGCCCAACCACACTATCCCATTTGAGCTCTCTACGCTTGGGCATCCCCTCCTCATCATGCCATATGTATCTTGGATCTCGAGTCTACGTCCTGCGACTAACGACGGATGGACGTCATATGAACTGTTGAGTTTGTTCCTTCAACTGGCCGAAGTGAGTGGACCTTCTATATCATAGTACTACATTTTCTGATACCAAAGTGGCAGGGCATCGAGTTTCTCCACCGTCATCACATAGCCCATATGGTAAATTCTGGTCCTTCGACCGAGGGTAGTCACACTGCATTCGCTAACCAATGACTCCGCCAGGACTACTGTTATAGCAACACCCTCATTGCCATACGACAGGATCTCGTCAATGACAAACGTCTTGTCGAAGGTAAACTGTACATCATAGATTTCGACTGGTCAAGACGCTTCAAGTACGGACCCGGGGTGCAGCCCGCGATCACCCTAACACCCACCCAGATTGAGCCACCTAATGGCCTGAAGCACTTTGACCCTTATGCATGGGATGTTTACTGTCTCGGGCGCGTTTGCCAGGATATCATCAGAGTGGGTCCGCCCAATATGCAATAGTTTGATATTGTATTCAATGATGTGCAGATCCGCTGTAAGGAGCACACCCACTGGATCGCTCAGTGGTACGCAAGCTGGTTGATGGGGAACGAGCGTGGTTGTACCGGTGTCTGCAAGTGTCGTCCCACTGCCCGCCAAGCTCGCCGAGTCTTGGAGGTCCTGCGATCACTCGCATATGCACTTGACATGTGTTGGGGCTGGATATGTTCTGTCTATTGTGCGTTGGGCCGCTTCAGTGCACGTTGTAGCAGATAGAGCTTTTTTTGTCTACTTACTCTTACAGCTGTGTGCCGAAATTGAAGCATTGAACGCGTTCGAAACTTTATGCCCCAAGAAATCACGTGATCGCGATCCTAGACGCTATCAGTAGGATGAGTTCAACTTTCCGTGCAGGGACTTTATTTCCTGATGCGTGCTAAGGTGTGCTATTGTTCCCGTTGATCACGCCGAATCGCTTCATCAGCAACTAGGTTTCTCACCACGGGATTGTGAGCAGGAGTCTGCATCGCTCTTCTCCCTGAAACGATCAGTAGCACAAGTCCTGTCATCGTCACTGTTGATTCTCAACTCGGCTCTTACGACACAAGAACACGCTTTTCCGTTGTCAATAGCTGGTGGGTGCTTGCGTGACTGTGCCGCCACACGAGTTCATTGATTTCCTGGGACTCAGCCGTCACACAATGTCTTCGACTAAGCTCCCTTCTGTCACCAAAGCTCACACCGTCGCAGCATTGAATGCAATGATTGCGATGGTCCGCACACATGCAGATACATCCTTCTTTGCAAACAACCGAAACGATGTTCGAACATCCATTGACATTGTGTGCGCCAATAACACCACCGCCGACCTCACGAAAGTCCATGCTAGCACTGTCGGGACTGTTAAGCGCATTGGCTACGATTTCAAGGTAGATAAGCCTGGTATGACAAAGGAAACCTTCCACATCTGGATCGAAGGACCGTCTGAAGATGTCGAGGTAAACCGCCGCTACCTCATCCGTGTTCTTCAGGATATCATCGACAATCCTCATGCCGGAAAGACAACTTTCAACGGTGGTGCTCTGCAGTGATGTTGTTTCAACATATCCCAAAGGTGAGCAACTTCTCGGACATGTTGGACGAGCAATACTGATCCTAGATCCCGTGATCCCTGCAAAGTCTTGAGCCCTTGGATTGTCTTCCTTTCAACATTATGCACATTGCACTCAGCCTCGTCTTTGGCGTGACCATGTACTCATCAATCGTTAATACTAGTATAACATCCTGTACATACCAGAGAGCTTCTAACAGTAAGGAGGCAAAGGAGGTGATTCTCTATCTGCCACAAGCTGCACCAATGCGGCCCAATGCCCTACGCACGGACACTGTCCAGCGCCAACACACATCGACTACATATGCAAGGGATCGCAGAAGCACCAAGACTCTGCGAGCGTGGCGGGCAGTGGGACGACACCTGCAGACACCAGTGCAACCACGCTCATTCCCCATCAACCAGCTTGCGTACCACTGAGCGATCCGGTGGGTGTGCTTCTTACCGCTGTTGAGCTGCACATCAATGAGTACGATATCAAACTATTGCATGTTGGGTCGACGCACTCTGATGATATCTCTGCAAACGTGTCCGAGACAGTAAACGTCCCACGCATAAGGGTCAAAGTGCTTCAGACCATTAGGTGGGGCAATTTGGGTGGGTGTTAGGGTGATCGCGCGCTGCACCCCTGGTCCGTCCTTGAAGCGTCTAGACCAGTCAAAATCTATGATGTATAGTTTACCTTCGACGAGACGTTTGTCATTGACTAAATCCTCGGGTTGGGCGACAAGGGTATTGTCATAGCAGTAATCCTGACGGAGTCATTTGTTAGCGAAAGTTACGTTAGTAGTGCTGTCAAAGGACCAAAATCACCATATGGGCTATGTGATGACGGTGGAGGAACTCGATGCCCTGCCGCTCTGGTGTTAGAGCAGGTAGGACTACAATATAGAAGGCTTACTTACCTCTGTTAGTTGAAGGAGCAGACTCAATAGTTGATATGATGTCCACCCGGCATTGGTCTCAGGACTCAGAGTCATCAACCAAGATACAAAAGGCATGATGAGGAGGGGATGTCCATTCGTAGAGAGCTCGAATGGGATAGTGTGATTAGGCGATGCAAGATCGTGCTGGCGGAGATACTCATAGATAGACAACTCTTCGCTGTCGAGCTTGAGAACCTTGACAACATAACATGGATTCTCCACTCGGGTCGTGGTAAATACTACCCCCTGCAGAACATGCGCAACGTCAGATGTCGACCGCCATCAAGAACCTGCAGGTCATTCATACCGGTTTGGATGGCTCTCTTAGAACCAAGCCGCGTCGAAGAATCTCGGGATGCGACTTGAGCTGCTCCGGTATGCCTAGAATGTCAATCCTTCCGGTATCTGGATTTTTAGCAAACCAGGGAGGACCGTCTTCAGTCGACATAGAGAAAATGTTGCACAAGAGAAAGGTTCGGGCGACGGTATGAATATTGGGGTAGGCTCCGGGTTCGTTTCAGCTTTTGCGAATACTCGTTCCTAAGTAGGGAGGAGTTCAGGTTGTTCCTTCCTGTGGACACTTGTTGGGCCTCGGAGGAGGCACCGTGGGAGAATCATGCTCTCCTATAGCGCCTCCATGAGCGCGTCTTCGCAAATTGTCTTTCATATTCAGTGAACGTTTCTCATAGTGAAGTTCCTCCTCCTCAGAGTCAGGCTATACCACAGAAGAATATAGCTCTGGTCTCGCACGACTTGCGTCCCATAGCATGTCGTGTCGCTTGTCTTTCTTCTCAAATTTGGTGAAGTTCCTCTGCCTGAGTCCCGTACTGACTAGCTCATTCTTCCATTTTCAGTTCAAACTAAGTTATCGAGAAACTGAAGCAGGTTATAGTAAGGACAGCTGTCACCGTGAATTGAATGCTCTTCAATTCATCACGAAGTGCTATTGAACTTTGAGAGCGCAGACTGCATACTACTACGACATGTTCAGTGATCGAACCCTTACCGTGGAGTATAGTCAACCCCGCCGGACTCGGACCCCAGAGCACGATGCTTTTGTAAGATTTCCTTCAACTTCATGCCCAATTCTGCATCCAAATATTCCTTGTACGCGGTGAGCGCTGCTTGCAAGGCCTTGTACAGATCCCCTGCAGTTTTCAATCGTAAGTTGAATAACTGACGACGAGGCCCGGTCGTGTGCACCACGGTAAGAACCAAAGTTCGAGGGATTTAGGATAGGAACAAACCAAAATCAATATAATAGAGGATCGTGATACGCTCAACACCCACCGATACTGAGTCTGAGTCATTATCGATCACATAGTCCAGCTTATCCAATATCCCCTGTGTATCGGCTCGAATCTGCGCGTCATACGCATCGAAGAGTCAGTTACGTTCATCGCCATATATGCATAGGACCTGCCCTATCAGAATGGACCTACCGCAGCCCAACATGTCGCAATGGATCCGATCTTGTATATCACAGATCTGATGTCCGGTTCAGCTTTCTCAATGGTTGTACGAAGGAGCGGTATCCCGTCCAAATCAGCTTGTAAGTTCTGTCGTTCTGCTTCTTTGCTACGGTAGTCAAATAGCTTTGCTGAAAACGTTGACTCAGTCGGTGCTTAATATGCGAAGAGGAGGATCACAGGAGAGCTTACAGTTGTACGTATTCCGGACTTCCGAAAGTTGTTCCTTCAGAGTCGAAATTTGAGAGGCACTCAGCTGGGTTTTACAACGGTTTCTGTGAGTCAAAGCTATGCATACACAGTCGAGTTAGAAACTCACCGCTGTACCTATCCACCAGAGAGGGCAAAGGAATCCAAGAATCCCCGTCGCTTCTTCAGCCGATTGCGCAGATTCAAGTTGACTGTTCAGGGAATCTAACTACGCATTTCAGCAGAGAGAGAAATCGCCGTCATGACGCGTTGCTCAGACTGTGAACGGTGAGTTGGACATACAGTTGACTTCAAACTAATAGTGGAGGATGGTGAGAATACCCCTCGAGAAACCGCTATGCACCACTTACGACTTCATGTGGTCGAGCAATTCACTAATCAACCCATCCAATTCCTCTTAATCAAGCGTCGGCTACCGCTAGAGGAGGCCAGACATTTGACATGGACAACGCGAGTCGACGTGCCCTGAACGTGCCTCCAACCGCAGTGAGCAATCCGAGTACTGTAGACATACATACACATACATCCGAGTCTGCCCTGTGGTGTCTAACGTACCTCTGTGGTTTGCTCGCTACCTCTGTGAACGACTCATGCAGGGTTTAAAATCACCTGTTCGTGCAGAAAGAGGCCGTTCCAAGATTGTTGCATAGTTCATAATGGGAGTAACGTTTGAAACTTGAAGGCTAATTGAAACTTGAAGACCAAAACCATCTCCGATAGTTAACGCTGGGCGGCTGATACTTACATCACGAGCATAGCATTGAATACAACAATTTGAATCCGCGAAGCGAGCCCTTCTTTATCACTTTGGAATACAAATCCTTAGCTATCAAGCAAGTGCATTATTTCGCGAAACGACCAGCCAGTTCGGAGAAGAGGACATCTGCTCCAGCCCTATTTTGTCCAAGACGCTCCTTCTTGAAGTAGTTAGAGATCAGGAAGGCAACGTCTAGAACGAGAGAATAAGCGATCGTGCTTGAGCAACGAGCAGCGAGAGCAAGGAGACATACCCAAGGATTGCTCGAAGTTCAACCTAGGATCACAGAAGGACTATTGCGCCATCGCGCGATCAGGTTAAACACAACCTTCAAGAGATTATGTGCATACCTGGTAACGCAGCTCCAACTGGTCTTCGCTCAACTCCATACTACCTCCTAAGCACTCCGTGACACTGAACCCTTCATCGTTGAATTCGCCCGTGAATTCGAGACTTACACCACCGAGACGGGAGTTGCACTCAGTGTGGATCCGAATACAAGATGTCAGCTCGCTGATGATGGTTCCGAAGTGTCGAGTCTTGAGGCCAGATGAAGAGGTGAGCGTGCTGGAAAACGAGCTTTAAGTTATGTAGCTAGCGATGTGAACTCGGTACATACTTTCCGTGCATGGGATCGCAGATCCAGATGACGGGGTGACCTGATTTCTGGACTGCAGCAATATGTCCAGCGAGGAAGTTTTCAACCTATTTCAACATTAGCTCAACAGTAAACAAGAGTATGCTGTTGGTAGCTAGTACAAACTTTTCCTGCGCCGTAGCGAGTGATGAGCGTTACGCGGCCGCTCTCCTTGTCAGGATTGACAACTACGGTAATGCTTAGCATTACTTACATCGGAATGGCAAGATAGTACTTACTATCCAAAAGACGGACTAGCTCCTCGTCCTTCATGCTCGGACCTACCTTGATACCAATGGGGTTCCTAATCCCTCTGAAGTATTCGACATGCGCTCCATCCAGTTGTCTCGTCCTATCCCCGATCCAGAGGAAGTGAGCAGAGGTGTTGTAGTACGCGTGTGGAGCACCACCTTCAGGGGTTATTGCGTCCGAAGAACGATGAGGCGAGTTGGAACGTGATGATCTGGAGGGCGGGGGAAGGAGTGCCTCGGGCAAGGGGAACTTGCGGGTCATAGCCTCCTCATAGTTGAGCATCAACCCTTCATGACTAGATGACAAACTGAGCGGTGACTAGAGTGCAAGTGAGAGAAGAGATATACCTAGTGTAGAAGTCGACTTCACCGAGAGCCCCGCGCCCTCCACCTTTTTCGTACGGGGTATGTTCCTGCCAGAAACCAATGGTTCGTGTGAACCCAAGGGCATCATTCAGGCCCTCGTTAATTCGCTCGAATTCAGCTCTGATCAATATGAACAGGGTTAGAATTTGGGTCTTGCTATATCATTTTGCGTTGTTATAGCACGTACCGAAGGGCGGGAGAACGGACGTGAGACAGAGACCAGGAACGGGGGTGGTGTAAGGAAGCAAATCCAGATGTAAGCAAAGACCGGATATGATTCAGCGTTGCGGTAGAGTGGAAGTACGCGCTGAGAGTCCCATTGTCATGCGTAAGGTTCACCACACTGCTTGTTAGACGTACCTGAGAAGACGCTCTGGGTCCGGTGTGCGGTCATTGGGATCCAGGCTGCCGAAGGGGGTTAGAGGGAAACGAAGGAAGCGAGTAGGAATGCATCTTACCCATTCACGTTGTCGCCACTATGCGGATAGTCGTTTAACGGAGTGCGTTGGAAACGATGAGCAGACTTACCGGAAGCTAAGCACTTCCTTGTCCCCTATTTTCTCCATCGCGCTGCTCCTTGGCTTGGCATATTGGCCAGCAATGCGTCCGATACGGACCTGGATGGGTTGATGAAATTCGGCCACGACCGACGACAAATGAGTCTGTAATATCACGCACAATTGGAAGACGTGCACCCCAGATGAGAATCAGGGAGAATGAGAGGATGAGACCGATTTTTGCAGAGATATTCTCCTAAAATAGTTGCAGGTGTGAAAATCGCTGAATAGTCGGGAATAAAGGTGCATGCGCACATGGGTACAGGCATCGAAACTTTCCGCGCAATCTCCAGCATGCAGGAGGAACGCCTCGTTACGCTCTACGAGGCTCAGTTGGTGGCGAAGTCTCTCAATCTATTGTAAAAAAATGTCAGTCTCACAACTCTGAGAGTCCAGAAGTCAATCTACTTACTTCGGACGGCGTAACAAGAGGAGGTAGAGTACTGATTTTTGATAGGACCCGATTCAAGTGCTCCTGATCTGGATATTCTACACCCTGGTACACCAAAGCATGCGTTCGCCTCTTAACGTGCAGAAATTCTGCGCAGTACTCACCTGTGCTGCAGGTCGGCTTCTCCAGGAGTCGGGCTTCCATTCCGATTGAGACATTTTAGTTCCAAAGTCCGTGCACTCGTATACGTGTGGTTGCGAGGTGATGAATGAGGTGGAAAGAGTAGTGTCTTTATATGAAGCTCACTAGATCACCGAAAGATTCGGAAGTGAGCCCAACAAGGGGGTGTTCAGTGGGGATCCGCCTTTTGTACGATCGCCAATCTGCCCAAGGGCTTTTCAAAGAATCCCGATGTGAGAGACTGTGTGAGATGGTGGTCGAGTCACCAGTACGTTTTTAACAAACCTCGGTGGTACTCGGTCATTTATGCCTTAGAGCAAACTTGCTAGATCGGATCGGGATCGAGCTGCGATGATCTAATCTTATCTCGCTGTTTCCGTCACTCAGAAATTCAGTTGGGCTCAACCTGTTTTTTGTTCAGCACCACCTCTACTTACCAGAACATTATCCTCAGACGACATCTATTGCCTAGAATTTGCTACGAACATTCAGTCAGGTATGTTGTTTCTACTCAATTTGGGGCTACATATGAGACTACCACCGGCCGACAAACTAATTCCTTCACCAACGTGGCACGTAAAGCATCCGCGGTCACCCTATAGTCCCAGCGAGCATTTCCTAACTGTACAAATCCCAGAGCGAACTCCTCAACTGCAGTGTAGCCTCACTTCCGTTCATAAGAACTAAGGTCGCCGATCATCTATCGACCCTGCTGAGGTCGATGGACAGATTCCCTATGTTCATCATGCTGGTTCTCGCCTGCGTCCCGAAAAACGGAGATTTGACCCTATACACATGCTGATCATGCGCAGACGTGTCTATCGAATCGGTCGACTGTCCAGTTGACTTGGCTCGATGTCATCTGTCTCCCCAGGCACTCTACTATACCTCGGTTGCGGTGCTCTACGTCTGCTCATGGAGCCCAAACTACCTTTGCTTCATGTGCTACGATCGTCAATTCATCAGGTGAGCCCAGATCGTGGTGAAGCCAGATCATGTAATGTAGTGAGCGAAAAGTCTACTTTAGTACAGATGCTCTCGGACAGACGAAAGCAACAGGTCCAGATGCTAAAAACTACAGAAATAGCAATTTAGGCACTTGGGCTTGCGCCGCTCGCCAATTCCTGTTTGGTAGCCTCCGTCCTGGTTGCTGTCAACCCTCCCATACCTATACCTCCGACGAATCTGGGCTTCTTGCGATACGTCGGCGTACCTCTATGAACCCGCAATATCCCACGTTCGTTCAACCCTTCAAAGACATTCCTGATCTTTCTCTCCGCGAATCCAAACTCTCTCGGGCCGTCATAGGTCACATTGACCTCTCGCAAGCTTTCCATCCTCGAAAACAGTCTAGCGAGGAACGCATAGCTCGCTTGGAGGTTCTTCCGAATACGCCAGAAGTTGACCCGGAAAGAGATGTAATGGAGGAATTGTGCACGAGGTATGTCCGCGAGGTAGTTCAGGCATACCGAGCAGTATCCACTGCGGAGGTTGATTTGGATAGTTTTCATCCCGCTTTCTTTGTCCAGGGACATTTCCACTAGAAGCGAGATCGGTGAACATCAGCACATCGCATACAAGCTCGCTAAAGACGTACTCTCTACTTCGTGAGGAGGCGATGAAACTTGAATGTCGACACGGATCGTATCGATATCAGCTCGCATGATATCGATCCATTGCCATACCCCATCAGGGTCCGCACGACGAAGTATGTAAACCTTTTGAAGGCTTTTCGGACTTGGCGTCTCCAACAACCATCTCCGGAACGGCGCGCGGTACGTATCAGGGTATCCATGACTGGTGATATCTACTGAGAAGGTATGCAATTCCGGCTTGTACGGTCGAGGGATCGCCTCCAAGTCCAAACTGGACACAGCGACGTCCGGCGCGATTGACTGAGAACCCATGATGAACAGCCCCTCAAAGTAGAGGTGCCTCAAACGCGGCATGGAAGTTGCCAGTGCTGTAATCATGTTCGTGGTCATTGTCGATTTGGATGTGAGACGTAACGTGTGGACGAGGGTGAACGCTGGGGAGTTCTGAACGGCTTTGAACCAAGTATGAGGGAGACTATCCAGAATCTCTGCCTCGCGTAACTCCAGACTCACAAGTCGATGAAGACGAGTAAGTATCTGAAGGGAGATATCGACGTTCCATGTCCCTTTGGAATGATGAGAAGACTTGGAATGGGAATGTGAAGGTTCCTTCATGGTGACAGGTTTTCCACAGATAGCCACGTTCCGGACCCAATACCCGATTTCCGGTGTCCTATCTAACATCTGGCAAAGCTCGACTTGCTTCTCCTCGTCTTTTAAGACGACGGAGTAGTAGATTCGGGGACGACAGGCCGCATTCCAGCTCTTGTTTAGTAGGGCACATGCTTTGACTGTGTTTCCGTTGAAATATTCGGCGATGCATGTTATGATTTCGAAGGGCAGGGAAACGCGTGTCGAGTCGACATTGTCGGTCCCGCTATCGATGCGTTCCTCGTTGTTCAGTGAGAGCGTTGAGAGTGAGACGTCGAGATCGTCTGCTGGAAGTTGAATTTCGACACCTCAGTCGTCGATGAATCAAGCCTTGCGGTTAGCTCGGTCACTTACCATGCATCGACGACTGCATGTCGCAAGGTCACGGTATGAAGTACTTGTCGTACGACGCCCGGAGTCAGATGAAGTTCTCTACAAGTATACTGTCCATTCAAGCTGTTTCAGCGATTCCGGACCAAACTCCCAGCAAAGCCAACGCACCGCACGACTCGGATAGGGGACCAATCTCACAAATGACTCAAGCGACAAAGCTTCAAAGAGGCAAGGAGGGGAAAGCAGGACAGTCAGCCAAGGAGTCGATAAGTATATTAGTACCTCGTCTCAGGCTCATGCCAGTCACGTACGTACATAATGACAGTCATGAGGCTGAGAAAACCTTTGCCTCGACTCAGGCGCTGCGCTCTCAGGCCTTGCGGCGACGTCGACTCAGGCAGGCTCAGCATCCGAGCCTGCGATGACGAGGAGTTGGAGGCGGGAACGTCATGGTGCTGCTATGATTGGCATGTTATGAAGTCATGTTGAGTATGTAGAGGTATCAGAGGATTGCGTTATTCGAAGTTATTCGTTCATTCCGACCTTCAGCCTGATGCGCTTCGTTCGCGAATCTTGTAGTTATCTATATCACCGACTCGGAGCGAAGGTGCAGTGAAGGGTATCCAGAATAAAACATGCACGATTCAGAAATGAGGAGGAAAGCAATGCACAGATCCGATATTTGCGAACTAATACTACAAGTTAACATGACCGTAAGTAGGGGAGATGATCGTAACAGAGAAAAGAGCAACCAGACAGAGGGGACGTGAGCATGACCATCAAAAGTACAAATAAGACGAAGACGAAGAAAGAAGAGGAAGTCGGAGTCGTAAAGTAGAGTAGAGAGAATCGGGGAGTACCACATTAAGTCGTCTCGTGAGTTAGGATCAAGTAGCGTCTCATTGTGCGACGATGAAAGAAACCGGACGTGGGATGAAAATGCAGCAAGTCAAGCTGATAACTGTGACTATACGTCCGCCTTCTTCTCATCCGACCTCGTCGACGTCGTATCTTGAACAGCATGATCGAATTCTGCGAAAAACGCAAAAACACATCAACAAACTCCAGCCTCAAATCGACGAAAACCGATAACGAATAGAGACATACCTCGTTCCTGCCTCTCGATATCTGCTTGTCGTTGTTCAGCTTGTACAGACCCGAAGATGATATCCATCTCTTCCAAACTCCGGCCTTTGGTCTCAGGGATTAACCTGTGTTTCATGATATCGGAAGAGAAATAAGGTCGGATGTTGAGGAGACGGAGGAAGGGGTAGGGTGAGAAAGGGGGTAAAGGCATGGTCATTTAAGGGGATAACGGCATGTTACGTTCAGGGGGATAACGGCACGGTCAATGCAAGGGGGATAGCGACACGGTCATTTCAAGGGGATAACGGCATATTCAGTGCAAGGAAGTAACAGCATGGTCAGTTCGAAAACGATACGCGTTCTAAGAGGTAAAGTTACGTACAGTGCAAAGGTTCCCATACCGGCGATGTTAATCGTAGCGAACATGAGGAAGATCTTGTACCCGAGTTGAGTCACCATCGTCGGTGTCACCTTCGACAACACGAAATCTACAGAGATAGAGGGTTAGATACCTCACAGAGGATATTATATGTTTACGAGGAACGTACTGAAGAGCCATTGAGATGCGGAAGCTGTCGCAAGACCCAAGTGCCTCGTTCGCGTATTGAAAATATCAGAAACGTACACCCATCTATCCATCGCCGAAAAAAAGCAATCAGCACAAATAACCCCGCGTATCAAATCAGATTCGAATGAGATAACACGTACGGAAGAGGACCCCATCCCATCGAGTAAAAGCAGACGTAAATATACAACATCGCCGCCATAGCTTTTGATGCCGAAGAAGGGTTAGCAGCACTGGGATCGGGAGGGTGCGTCTTGAGAAGAGCACCAACGATGAAGAAGAGTGTGCCCATTCCGATGGCGGAGATGAATAGAGACATTTTACGACCTAGGGATTCGACGAGGAAGAAGACAAAGAGGGCTGTGGCGACGACTTTGACGATACCGTAGATACCGGAAGCAAGTAACGAGACTGATGTGCCTGTGTATCCGATCTACACACGGAGCGGCGGACATGTCAGCATGGGAATGATTCAGGGTGGGTGTTCAGGGATTAGGAGTACTCACGGACTGGAAGATCTGGGGTGCATAGTAGTTGACCGAGTTTTGTCCACTCCATTGTTGAAGAATGAAGATAACAATGGCGATAACGAATCGAATCGTATTGCCCTTGCCAAAGAACGCTTCTTTCAAACCTAGGCCCTTCCTCGCAAGCCTCTCTTCCTCGATAGCCGCTTCAATCTCGGCCATTTCGTGGCGGACGACTTCGTCGTCAGGACTGCGCCTTCGAAGATATGCCAAGTTTCTGATCGCTTGGTCGATCTTCCCCTTCGATGCGAGCCAACGCGGGGACTCTCTCACTGTAAGCAATCCAAAGGCCATGATACCAGCTGGGACGAGCTGGAAGCCGAGTGGGATCCGCCAGACCGAGAATCCACTCTTGATGTGCAGACTGATACCCACTGTCCGAATCGACTCAGTACCGACTAGAAGGTCCGCGGAATGGGTCGGAACTCACGGTTAATGAAGTAGGAAAGCATGACACCAATGGCGACCATGATCTGGAAAAGACCTGTAATACGACCACGAACGTTTTTGGGAGAACATTCGGATACGAATGCAGGGGCTACTGCAGAGATGGCCCCCACACCAATACCGGCGATGACACGGCCGGCGTAGATGTAGCCAATACCGCGAGAGCCGCCAGCGACGGTTTGCAGAATCTAGGGTGTACCAAGATCCGATGTCAGTTCCGGACATTCCAGGTTGAAAAGCCAATCACATCAACAAACTTACCGCGCCAACGGAGAAGATGATGGTAAACGCGAACAACGTCCATCTGCGCCCAATTGCAGAGGAGATTGGGGCGGACCCTAGGGCACCGAAGAAGGCGCCGGCTTGGAGAACGGAGACGACGTTGGAGGACACCTCATCTGACCTCTTTTTGTCTACCTTATTGTCTGGGCCGAGAAGGCCGAAGTGCTCCTGGAAGTAAGGTTGTGCGACCACTCCTCCTCCTATACCGCTGTTTGGGAGTGAGTAGGTGTACAACTGAAATTGAAACTACGCTACGTACGTATCGTAACCAAACAACACGATACCCCAGTACACGATGAAAGCGAGCCCTACAACATGATCAACCTATGATTTTGGCATTTCAGACAGACCAAACCTACAGTAAACTCGGATGTTCTGAAAGAGGGTGTCTTTCATCTTGGAACTCCGCCCACCGTGACGGGGAACAGATGGAGGCGACGAGATGGAAGAGATGGGGAGGGAGAGAACGAAGCTCTGGGAGAGGTGTTGTACGGATTGAGCGTTATATACCCTTCCATGTGTCCAACTCTCCGCGTGAGCAGATCGAGATCGCGGGGCAACTTGGTCTGACCCGAGTCTGACCTGGTCTGACCAACTTGTTTCGCCTCCGTGCCTGGCCGGGCCGCGCGCGCCGCCACCTTGTTTGGTGGCTTTTCCCTCGCCGGTCCCGGCCACCTCCCCACTTCCCCACATTTTCCCCGCATTTCATGTCAATTCGTGATGTTTTTCAGCATCGCAACCCTTTGCAACCTCCGGATAATGAAACAACGGAGGCGCGAGGCCGTTCACACTGATTTTGTAGAAACATGGTCCGTGACGCGAGCAGCGCCGACGATTTTCCTGCGTCGCTCAGTGCTTCTCCATGTACCCGCGCCGCCATAAGTATTGAGTAAGTACTCACAGCCGGCTCCGTCTAGCCACATTAGGGCTGCCTGTCGTACAGCTCTCATCAACACCGCACACCGAAAAGAAGCTGAGGATAATCGTTCGCAGGACGACCCCAAAGCACTCACGCTTCTCCTGTCTATCACTGAGTCGAACCTTGGCACAGCGAGGCAACACGCCAACATCCTGTCATTCGACAATGAACGTTAGTCGCGTTGATCCAACAACCGTCGAAAGGCGTGGAAGGGGGAACCTCATCCGGGCCGGGTTCATTCAAAGTCTATCGCATGACGCGAAGTGGCTCCGATGAATCACAGCCGTACACACAACATATATTTAGTCTCGGTTGTCTCGTACAATTCATTTGACTGGGTATGTTCCTGGTTCGTTCTTTATGCAACCAAAGTGAAGAGAGGGCGGCCGCTGGGCGAATGATCATCACATCTGATGATGAGAAAGAACTCAACCCACAGGTAAGGTGCATTATTTAGAATGCAAAGGAGTACATTCCAGCGAGATGTTCTTCGGCAAACAACACCTCCGTGCAAAAGCTTCCGCAACGCTCTGAAGCTAAAAGGTGTCAGGCACGTCCGAGTTGATCTGTAGATCCAGAACTTCAAGGTTTTCGACGCACCACAGTCAAGCCTTAGCGTATGTCCAGGCCGGTAGAGGGGCCACAACTTACCCCTGTGCTGGATGTCTTCACGGTCACGTTCTACGGCAAACCTCTAAACATTGCTAGCACTAATCCAACGTTCTTTCCGTGAGGATGCCAAGCGTGTCTACGACCCGACCCACTAGGACTCTTGGAGCAGCACCGGTCGATCCGGCGCGGTGGTCGAGAGCGAGTTGGTGCAGTTGAAACTTGAAGTAGGGACCAGACGTTGGAAGTGGCAAGTGCTGACATGGGGATCCATAGTTAGGAGCTTGTATGCTACATGTCCTCCCTGAAGGCAAGCCGAGTGACAGAACCGTTCAGGAGAACCGGCGCGTGTAGGCGGGAACGGGAGCGCGACGACGATTTACATGATGTTTGCCAGCATGACGCAGACCTGAACAACAATGATCAGTGCTTTGAAGTTGACCCTGAAGGAATGGTTATTGAACGGAAACAGGCGTACTTAATCGAGTATACTTACGTTCTGAAGATACATAGGGCCAGCTGGCTTTGGCAATCGTCAATTATGTAGGAAAGGCAGAATGTCCGAAGGAGCTTGCACGCCGCGGCGCGCGAACTGACAAAAAAGTCTATGTAAGCTATCAGTAGATGCATTTAGCAACTTAGATTTCGCCTCGCTCCAGGCATCGATTCGTTATGAGCCGGCGGCCAGCTACCTCATATAAACGATATCAACGAAGAGTCGACAACCATGTTCCGCCGGTATGTGAAGGCGGGGACCGTGACGCGGACGCACTGACGGGGAAAGTACTAGTGCCAGTGACAGCAGGAAAAGAGGAAAGGGCGGAGAAATTCCCGAGGATGGTAGGGAAAGGAAGAGAGAGTTCTCAACCTCTGCATGTTGTAAAAGTTGAAGTAGCCGCAGACTACAGGAGGAAGGAACAAGCCGGTCGGAGTGGCCTGAGGGGAGTCCTATAGGTGTAAGCCTTGAGGCGAATGTCGTGCTGACTCGGAGGGGCTCGGTATTGCCGGTAATGGAGCCTGAGTAGGAATGGAGTAAGAAGGTATGGGGATCAAACAAAACTTAACTTCAACACCGGGATTGTACTGTGAGCACACTCACTAGAGTACCTCTCCACCGAGGTGACAGTCCGAGTCCGCGTCCAAGATTAGTTGATTTAGACGAGGCGCGCGCGAGGAGTACATGTGGCTCACGACTCCCGAACTCTCGCAGGTCGCCTCCTCGAGCCTCAGAGTAGTTGTGAGGTACATAGTGTAGTTGTAGAAAAAATAGAGAAATGAAAACGAAATCTTTCGACCCCTTCTCCAGTTTGAGTCGTTGTGTTGCAGGCAATGGCTCGGGTGCACTGGCACTTAAGTTTGAACGCGCGACCTCACTGGCAGGCCTCAACGTTCAACGTTCAACGTCAACTCTATTTGCGCACGCGTCGTTCCTCCCTCACGTGCGGAGGAGATCGGCGGGCAGAACGTGCAGCCCTACTTATATTATATACACGGGGAGCTCTCACCTTCGCCAAAATCTAGAAAATCGAATTAAATCACATAGAATTTCCCTCATACCCTATCCACTCCTCCCACTTCGCCCGATATCCTTCGATGTCGTAGAACGCGTGAACTTGTGCGGCTTCGTGAGAATATGTCCAAGTTGCAAACGGCCGAAACATTGTTGTCAGCGTACTTGTATTTGCACGGCAAGCTCTCATAGTACAGTACAGACCGGACTGTTTGGGGTCTATTTCGAACCTTTGAAGTTCATCTTTCGACGACCCTACTCGGGACCTAATCTGTCGGGCAGTCTGCTCGTGCTCGCCACGAAAGGGATTAGGGTAGGTCTCGGTTCACTGTTGCTTACTTCAGGCAGTAGGTTGGGGACTTACCACATGAGGGCCGTCTCCCAATGCCCACATCCGCGCACGGTGCACACCACACAGGCACATTCCAAGTCATACCCAGTACTACATAAGTAGTACTAGTCAGCACCACCGGTCCCACTTCTACCTCCGACGCTATCTTACCGTCTTAGGTACGGCTTGAGACTCTTACGACCGCCGCGTACGGTCCTCAACCGCCTACACGAATCATCATGGCGCAAGCATACCTGTATCGATTTCTGGAATCAAAGTGAATGCAGGTCCGGGTATGATTGACGCAAATTGGACACTTACAACCAATTTGCGTGCGACAGGCCGTAACCCGGATTTCTGGCCACTGGTACACACTGGTACACAACACGAGCCACGGAGTGTTTTGGGATGTGAACTCTGGAGAAGCGTTTGTTCAGAACATTAGGCAGATGAAACACACGCTGTTCAGGTTGCTACGTCAATCTCGTAGGAGTCGGGGTAATCTGAGCAACAGGAAGGCAAGTTTAGAGTTGTTCACGATTCCGTACCATTCGGCTGCCCTTGTGATTGACCTATATCGTTTGCTGTAAGAGAAGGGGAAGTGAGCTGAGTCAAAGAGGTATTCTGATATGTAGAGAAGGTGTGTTCTTACCGAGGTGGCTCTCCATGCGCGCACAACTTCCGCGATTCGGTTGTTCAGCGATTCCTTGCATATGTCACAAGTCAGATCGGCACCCAAACCATGTAAACCAAACTGTAAAATGTCTGGAGACAAATCTACGGATAGAAAATAAGTCGGTCGTCGTTATACTCTGATGAGGGACTGAGACAAAGTTACCAGGTGTCACATCCCATACGAGGTTCGCACATGCAAATGTCCAAGCTCGAGTTAATCTCTTCCGCTCGACGGAACTACACACTAAGCGACCCTAAGAGGGCTACGATCACCCTTTTACGGTTGCCTGTGAGTCCGCGGATGAAATTTCCCGCGCGTCGCCTTGCTGGCAACGTCGCCACATCGGCGAGGACCTTGCAGCATCTTCAGAACGCATCGTGGCGCGAAATCGACAGCATATCCTTGATGTTCTCGTTCCTGCGAGTCGGTCGATCACTGTGGGTCCCCTTTTCCGGGAACTTCACCGACTTGCAGGGCGAATACCTCTGATCACCCGCAGAACTGGGGATTAATGGAGGGTGTTGAATTGATGGGAACAAATACCATCACTCAAAACAACAAGAATTGTGGTCGTTTTCACTGGAATCTGAATTTCTTGTACCCTGCGCGTGAGAAAACTATTGGCGCTGCATCGGAAGAGCCATTTGCTCGTTAATGAACGTTAATGCGATCATTCACCATTCTCGACCAAGTGTAGTCTCGTTAACCAGACGTTCTAGGTGAGGGCATGCATATGGGAGAAGCACACGGGACAAGCCGGACGGAGTTTAAAATTTGTATGCATGCCCTCTACCTAGAACGTCTGGTGACATTCGTATGGGCGGGTGTAGATAGAGCGTCATGTGATTTTATGTCACACTGTGACGCTCAAGCACAATGCCATCTTCGACATTCCCCACCAACGTCCGACGAAATATGACCTCTGCAGAAGGATCCTGAGGCACCTGTAGACATGCAGAGAATGTATGAGTAGTGTATGTTGACGGTAGGAAGGCAGTGGGAATCATATTCTCGATGACGTGCATATTCTCTAACTTATCAGTGATTTATACTTCTGTTCTCTTATGTTTCAGTGTAATTTATGTGAGGGGTTGTTTGCTTTCCCCTGTCTAATTAACAACATTACAGGTACTAAAAACCGTGCATATCATACATCGCAGTTCGGGACAGACAACGAGCGTGATGGGAGAAATGGCACGTGATGCTCTATCTACACCCGTTCAAACGAAAGTCACCAGACGCTATAGCCCTGGCCGTGTAATACAATTTTCTAACTCCACACGGCCAGTTCCGGCTATAGCATCTGGTTAACGAGACTAACCAAGTGTGTATCTGGTGAATGTCACCACGATAACTGCGACAACCACCATCTCCCTCGACGCTACGCACAGGCATTTAGATGAATACTCCCCCACCACCTGAAGCCTTCCTCAACTACCGGCCCTAAACACGAGAGTCTTCCTTACGCGCGTTGTGCTACTTGAGTTTAATCACCCAGCCTGATGTCGATGCACTTTCACACTCCGCCGGGCGCTTAGTCACGTGCAACGCGTCTTGACACGCTCGGTCCCTCCCCATCCCCTCTTATCGCGATGGAGCTTATTAGAATTGGAACTTCCCAATCCTTAGAACTTTGGGCCAAAAACGGCCGAAGGCCGTTCCGAAAATCCGTAGAATTTCGGGCCTGAAGAGGGGAAATGCCGTTCTATATTCCTTAGATTTGGGCCCGCCGCAGGCGGGGTCGCTCAGCTGTCCCAAGATTAGCAGGCCGCTGGGTTTGGATTTTGTCTTGATTATGCCGCCAGAGGCCCGGAAAAAATCGAGAAAATTGAGAATTTATTCGAAGGTTGTGTAATTCTTAATCCCGAGAAATTTAGCAAAACCTGGGGAGGTCGCTCCAAATCCTGCATCAGTAAAGTGTCATTGCTACTTAACCTTACTTAAAAGGGCAATTTAAGT